>JASDQU011314034.1:35036-48483 GCA_032191745.1 Picea mariana
TTTACTTTATTCTTTTTAAGAAGGAATGCCCAAGGCTATTGGCGATAGCAAAAAATATGATATCCAAGGTAGGCCATTGGTATTTGGACGAGCACGCCATCTACATCAGGGTGTTTAGGGCCACAGGAGCACCGCATCTCCTACCAGCTCATGTCCCAGTCCGACTCATTGTGGGAGAAATATGCTATCAAACCATTTTGTAGGGCTGCAATGCCACCCTAGTCAAGGACAAGAAAAGGGCCTTCATACCCTATGGTTTCCATGTAAGTTTCTACCTGGTAAAGGAAACTGCTCAAGCCAAACAAGAAGGGCTGAGCCAACTCGAATCTAGATTCCCGATGGGCAGATTTCGCAAGCACAATCTAAAGGGGCTGGTATTGCAACATGCTTCATAGGTGTCGTCATGCTATCCATATGCTCATGACAAGTTCGAAGATGAAGTCTTCACAGAGAACACCCAAGACTGGGATAAGGTGGTGCAAAGGATGGCCAACCCTAAAATGATCAAGTTCAGGGCCATGAGCCTGGATGAATAGGTGATGAAAATAGAATAGTTGGATCAAGATGCCCTCAGATCTAGGGAAGAAATTAGAGTGACAGAGGCAACAAAGGTTTCCCTGGTGGCTCCGGTGTAGAACAGGGGATTTTCTATGACACCAGAAGCACATGCAAGGGGATTGATCTTGATAGAACAAGCACAGAGAGTAATCGATTAGCTGCAGAATGACCCATACATCGTAGAAATAACAAGGGTCCCTGCCGACAACCTAGTCGAAAGCCAGACAGTTCCAAGTGGTCTAGATCTAATACATATTGGAGAAATCATCGATTCAGATAGCCCTGAAGTTTCAGTGCCACAGGCCAGATCACTAGGGGACGTTTCAGTTCAAACCGAGATAGAAAGAACATCAGGGAGAGCAAGTGCACCAAACCCCCTCCACGACTTAATAAAAATCTATGATGATGAGGAGAGTTCAGAGGTTTCATTGGTGACTCCAATGCATATCACAGAGGAAAAAGGTACCGAGCCTGCCCCTGATGCTTCAATTTCAGCCGATACTTTACCTCCCGATGACAAACAACCAGAGGGTGAACCTTCGAGATACACGGAAGAGGTTAAAGAACCCAGTCTTGAACAAATATACACCATCAAGAGCCTAGGAAATATGCTTACCAGGGGAGATCAACAAATCCCCAAACTCGTGGATGAGATTGTTGATATACAAGCCATATCCTATGATTGGAAGAGGAAATCCACCATGAAGAGAACCACCAAGAAGAGGAGGCTTACTTTGGATCGCTCCATCCTCATCACCATAGAGGAAAAAATGATTAGCACGGAGCATGCCAAGACGTCTGGGTTTATCAACGCAGGGATGGAAATCACAGATGCCACCCTGGATAGAGTGAAAAGGGAGGAAGAGGAGCTGGCCGTTTTGCTGAAGGAGTTGGAACATCTATGCCATTTGGAGAAATATTATCAAGACTCCACATAGGCCAAAGTGTTCTTGAGAAGTGAATTCCAAGACGCCTACAATAAATTCACAAATAAGCGACACCTTTTCACTGCAGGAATATCCGATTTCCAAGAAGAGATCCTCATGGCGCTGGAGACGTGCAAATATATGGAAATATGGTATGAGAAAGCACACCAAAGAGTGGAAAGGATTGAATACATCAACGTCGTTCAACAAGGTCGAGACCCTGAAGAACATGACATTAGGGTACTAAGGGATAGCAACATCGATCACATAAAGAATTCAGCCAAATACTGGGTAAAAATGGCCCAAGAACCTCACCAGAAAATCCAAGAGAAATGGGCCTAGTGTGAAAAGAGTTGGACCAAGATCAACTGGGCGATGAGAGACCTCATCCTTCCAGAATTCGACACACCCAATGACTTTGTCGACTTGCGTGACATAGTCAAATTACATGTCGAACAAGACTTATCATGGGCTTCGGAGATAACAAAGGTGGTGAACATGGCGCCAGGACAAGTGCAATAGTTCATGGAGCACCCGATCAAGGCTTAGACTGTGCTACAATAGTTAAGTCTTAAAGTATTCAAATATCGAGCACAGACAGTGGTGATAAAGGATATCCTTTCTGCCCTGATGGACCAACATAGGTTCTTGTACGCCAACACATGCAAGGAACTCTTCGTCAAATGTTCAGAGCATGATAAGAGTCATCTACTCAAGTGAGATCATTTGATGAGTCTTAGAAGACTAAGAGATGAAAGTGCCATGTGGCGATTTTTGTTTTACTTAGATGCACTTTTGATAGTTATTTTTAGTTAACAATATGTTATAAATAAGAGGATCGACCTGTTAGAAGGGGTCGATGGTTGGTGAAAAGACCCTCATTTTGGTATTGTAAATAACTATTTCATAGCTACCTTAATTGAGAAGTCATGTTTAGGACCAGAGAAAAGTTTGTGTTTTTCATCAAAAGCGTGCGTGATTTGATCCGAAGAAGAATTATTTCTGATTTTATCTCATGAATGGATGCTGTAATGAGTAAGAACCTTTGAATCTGTTGATAAGTTATCTAATTCAATATTTTTATAGTTCTTGTCTTTAATGATGAAAAGTAAATCGTTGTGTTGATATGTGATTGATGATTATAGTTAAGGAAACTATTTTTCTTGTCATCATTTATTGCATGTATGTTTTCTCTTGATAATCGTATCTCAGTCAATAATTGGAACACCAACAGGTTAATGTATTAGTACTAGGCTTGTTGTAGGTGTAAGAATCATTGTCTGCATACTTGAGCAGAAGGGTTATCCCGAACTCAACCTTCTTTAGTAGTTAAATTCTCCCCCTTTGTTATCCAGCTAGTTTATACAAGCATTTATCTTGTATCGGTCCCACCTATAAGAGAAAATACAAAAAGAGAACGTTCGAACTAAAGGAGGAGTTTTCACAAGAAGACATCCCGTCGATCACTACGTAAAGCCCATCGATTAATTGGTCGGATTGCAAGATCTGGAGAACCATTCCACTATTAAACACTACAGAGTCTAATTGGGCCTCGGTGGTAGGTTTGGTTCCTACTATTGATTTAAAGGGATTTAGGACCCCTCAACAGAATTGGTGCTAGAAGGAGGGCCTAAAGAATGAATGACTGACAATATTTTTAACACAATATTTCACACAGTCTGTAGATTCAAAACAACCCACATGCATGGCTAGTCATTCTCAAGACAACCCACACACACTGAGTACTCCTGAAACGCGTAACTCACCCCAGCAAGAGAAATATCATCTATTCCCTGAGATACCTTATGCTCTTCCTCACGAGGAGTTGAAGCATCTCAGAAGAATCACAAGATCTTACGCCCAAAAAATCGGAGCACTGCCCTTAGCTCCGTTACTTCCTCATAGAAAACAAGTAAGCGGACCAGTAGTCGATACCCTCGACTGGGTTTTCGTTCACACGGTAGAAGACCTAATAGATTTCTCCCTTACTAAAATTGAACATCCTCTCAATCTAATCCCCGAGACACCAGCTGGTAACTGCTCCGATCCCGACGAATTCTCCGATGAGGAAGGGTTTAACTCAAAACGCTCAGCTTCAGGGTCAGACAACATGGAAGATAATAATGATCATAATGAAGAAAGGGGAAACCAACCTCAGAATAATCAACCTTGGTTGGCCAGAGATGCTCTGGCCATCCCTGGACAAGTACATAACCTTCCCTGACATCCATAAAAGTTACTCCCTAAATTTGACCCTGAAACCTCAGGATTGCCTGAAGACCATATCAAAAAATTCATACTAGCTATTAGACTGATGAATGTACAACATGAAGACGTAGTATGTAGAATTTTCCCCTACACTTTCAAGAATTCGGCCTCCACGTGGTATTTTAACTTACCTATAGGATCCATAACTAGTTGAATGAAGTTTCAAAAGGATTTTCTAGATAAATTTGCAGAAGAAACCACTACAGGAGCTTTGATGGCCGAGTTGTTCACCGCCACCATGAGTTCAAAGGACAAGGTTAAAGACTTTAATCAATGGTTCACCACTATCCTAAACACATTTCAACCTGAAGCTAAACCCGCTCTGGAGTTCCAAATCGAAGTATATGCTAATGCGCTCCCAGCTTCTATTTCCATGTTTGTGAAGAGGGATGCTAAAGAAACCTTAGCTGAGAATTTTGAAGAAGCCAAAACAATAGAATTCCAAATGAAGGGATGTAAAGAAGTCCAGGTCTCATTAGTTAAGAAGGAATTTCAACCTCCTCCTAGGAGAGGACTCCTGTTGACTAGACCCCCAGGGAAACAAACAAAACAAGGTCCCGAAAAGGGAAGTGGAGACATAGAAGACCTACAACGCATGGTTAAGAAGTTGTCAGATGAAATCATAGACATGAAGAGATGTATAGGGGAAGGGAACCAAGGATAGAGGACCTATAAACCCTTTTTTAAAATAAATGCACCTTTAAAATAAATTGAATCCCCCCCGGCCAACTTAAACATTGATCTGGGAAATGTAGCATCCGACTATTTTTGTACCTATCACCAGGAAAAACACTCTAAAAGAGACTGCCCACAATGGGTGCATGCCATGAATTTGATGGCCAACCGGTTTCTAGATGAGGTATCCCTAACCGAACAATCAAGCGACCCAGTTATGAATATTGTTGATTAGGAAGAAGTTGATCCACCAGAAGAAACAACCATGTTGATATGGGACCCTGACATGCTAATGCCTTCTGATGACCTATTTGAGATTCAAGAACCACCCTCAGAAGTATTGGCTGTGCAAACATGAAGTAGGGGTCAACCTGTCTCAAAATAACTTACTACAACCCAAACTTCGGAGGGAAAACCATCTACTGATCACTCGAAAGCACCTTTTGTTCCCTGAAGAAATCCTATAAACATCCATACACGAGAATCACCCAATCTAGACTACAACATAGTAGAAGACCTGAAAATATTGAAGGAAAATATATTGGTCATAGACATGTGTAGAATCCCTCAGGAAAAGGACTTTCTGTTACAAGCATTGAAATGAGTAGAAAATCCTACAACAAGCACTAACAAGGGAGAAAATATAACCCCCGCAGATCTAAGAAATAAACCAACTGTGAACGCCTACTCTGAAGATAAGAAGGAAAAACCTTTTGTCCCACCATTCCTTTTGACATTTGAAGTCTTCAACAAAAACCTCCATAACTGTTTGGTTGACTCAGAAGCATCCTCCAATGTTATACCATTGTCTATTGCAAAAAATTAAACACAGTCCCTCTCAAAAGAGATAAACATGTAATACAACTAAACAGAACCCAGGTGAAGGTTACGGGAGAGCTCAAAGATGTAATGATTAGAATAGCGACACACCCTAAATTTGTTCAAGTAATTGAGTCCATCATTGTAGTAGATATCCCAGAAGCCTATGGATTTCTACTGAGTCGAGACTGGTCTGAGAAGTTAAAAAAATACTTTAGTACAAACTGGGCTCAGCTTTGGCTTCCATTAAAGGGACACACGAATATGATCAGAATCGATAGGAAAATATATATGAAACACACGGTCATCGACCTGAAAACCCTTAACGAGTCCTCATAGATAGACTTTCCCGTGCTAGGAAATTATTCTTGTGATTCCGATTTCGGGAATTTCTCCCCCCTCTCATTTGATGTTCCTCTTACTCAAAAATCCGAAGTAAGTTTTCAAGAAAATTTTCCAATAACGGTAGGGGAAACCCTCTTCTGTAAGGAACCAGTGATAGAAACCACGAAGTAGATAGGAGGAAAGGAGGAAAGCGATAAGAAAGAGGAAGCTAATAGGTTTTGCCCACACTTTTGTACCTTATACTTCGATGGATCTAAATTGCAAGAAGGCTCAGGGGCAGGGTGCATCCTCATTGACCCAAAAGGTAAACGAAGTTTCCTGTCCTGTAGACTAGAATTTGAATGCACAAACAACATCGTCGAGTATGAAGCTCTAGTACAAGAGCTGAAGACATCCATAGACTTAAACATTAAATAATTGAAAATTTTCAGAGATTCTGAAATCATCGTTAGACAAGTAAGGAACATTGTACATTGCAACTCTCCCCACCTACGAAATTACCAACAAGAAGTGCACAGACTAATAGAAAGTTTTGAAGCCTTCAACATTACAATGATCTCTAGAACAAAAACACTCTTGCTGATTCTATGGCCACTGCTGCCTCAAGGCTATCACCTCTAGAAGACTATGAAGCCTACTGGTTCACTGTGGAGCTATTCTACAAACCATCAGTGCCCAATAATATTTCTAATTGGAAGGTCTTTGAAGGGGATGAACAGATCATAAACTTTTTGACCAATTGGGATAATTTTAAAGACTTGGCTATTGACGATGAAGTATTTCAGGAGCAATTAGCAGAAAATGATCCTCGTACAGATCAACCGACTGACAAACCAAGGTCTCACACGATATCGAAGGGAGTGACCAATTTAGAAAACCTTTTTGACCTGAGGGAAATATTTAAAGGGTTAAAGAATGCAAAGACATGGAGTTCCTGTCCCATGCACGAAACTATAAATCTAGGAACCCCACAAAACCCCAAGAATATAAATCTCGACAAGATGATATCTAAAGAGGAAAGGAAGGCCTATCTCAAAAATTTCAGAAAATATCAAGATGATTTTGCTTGGTCCTACTGAGATCTGAAAACTTATGATACTCATATCATTCAACACACTATCCCATTAAAGCCTGAAGTGAAACCCTTTTAACAGAAGCTCCGGAAGTACCACCCATCCCTGGAGCCTCTCATGTGTTAGGAGTTAAAGAAACTACTAGATGCCAAGATTATCTTCCAGGTTAGACACTCTGCATGGGTAGAAAATTTGGTTCCTGTGAGGAAAAAGTCTGGGGAGATCTGCCTGTGCGTAGATTTAAGAAACCTCAACAGAGCTTCAGAAAAGGACAACTACCCAGTCCCACCAATGGAGAAACTCTTGCAGATCGTGTCTGGCTCCGAGATTTTCTCCCTGCTAGACGGTTTTTCAGGTTACAACCAAGTTCTAGTTTCAAAGGAAGACTCTTTGAAGACTACCTTTCGAACCAAGTGGGGAACCTTCACTTATAAACGTATGCCCTTTAGTTTAATCAATGCAGCAGAGACCTTCCAAAGGGCCATGTATGTAGCGTTTCAGGGACTAATCAACAAGTGTGTTGTAGTTTATTTGGATGATGTGACTGTGTATTCAAAGAACAGAGAGATCACATCCAACACTTAACCCAAATTTTCGAAAGGTGTAGGAAATACAATATATCATTAAACCCTAAGAAAACTATCTTTGGTGTCGAGGAAGGTAAATTGATAGGTCATATTATATCTCAAGCAGGGATTCACATAGACCCAGAAAGGATTAGGGCTATAGCTCAGCTTCCATTACCCCACAACAAAAAGGCTATGCAATCCTTCTTCGGGAAAATCAATTTTGTGAGGAAATTCACCCTCGATTTCGCTGAAACTATCAAAACCTTACAAAAAATGATCCGTAAAGATGTTGAATTTAAGTGGGATGATGAATGGAAAAGTGCTTTCAACAATATTAAGACTGCAATATCCCAATCCCCAGTGTTACGAAGTCTCGTTTTTAGAAAATATTTCTTCCTCTATACTTTCTCCTCCGATCAATCGTTAGCTACAGTATTGACTCAGAAGGATGATGGCAACAATGAGGCCCCGATATCATTTATGAGCACTAATCTCCAAGGGGCCAAACTAAATTACCCTGCTATAGACAAGCATGCTTATGCGGTATACAAGGCAGTGAAACACTTCAGGTCTTACATCCTTAAGAACCATATCAAAGTCATTGTGCCTCACCCTGTGGTCCTATCCCTATTCACTCAACATGAGATGGGGGAAAGAAGAGGAAAATGGATGGAAGTGGTCCAAGAATTTGATCTAGATATAAAACCTGCTAAACTGGTTAAAGTACAAGAGTTATGCAAACTGGTAGCTGAAGCCCAGGACCAAGTAAATGAAGACCCCAGATGGGAGAATGAATTAGCATTGTGGTGTGGTGAAGTTTCATACATCTCCCCAGGAAAGGAGTCTTGGTATGAGAAAATGACTTATCTCTTGCATCATGGAGCTTTCCCAAAAAACCTAAATCCTAGGGAAAGGAGAGCCCTCAGATTAAAATCAACACAATATCGCCTCATAAATTCAGCGCTCTTCCGTGTTAATTATGATCGGGTACTTTTAATATGTCTCAAACGTGAAGATGCAGACAAAGTTATGAAGGATATCCATGATGGTCCCGCAGGTGGACATTTCACAGGAAACACCATTGCTCATAAAATACTGAGAGTTGGCTATTATTGGCCTACTATGTTCAGGGATGCTCACACATACACTAGAAACTGTAAAACTTGTCAAATAAGCATGGGGAGGGAAAAGAGAACAGCTGTTCCACTCCAACCGATGGTCATTTCCAGGCCATTCGAGCAATGGGGATTATATATCATAGGAGAACTTACATCGAGTTCTTCAAAACAACATAGATACATACTAACTACCACAGATTATTTCACGAAATGGGCAGAGGCCATCCCTCTGACTCATGTAAACGAAAAGGTGGTGATCCAATTCATAGAACAACAACTAATCACTAGGTTCGGTGTGCCTTTTGTCCTTGTTTTTGATAATGCTGCTTAATTTTCTTCCATCATATTAAAAGAGTTTTCTCTAGATAAAGGAATCATAATTAGATACTTTGCAAACTACTATCCACAGGGAAACGAAGTGGCAGAATCAACCAATAAGAACCTAGTGAGGATATTAAAGAAAAAAATTGCAGAAAATTAGAGGATTGGCACAGTTCACTCCATAATGCCTTATGTGATGATAGAGTAACACCCAAGGAATCCATAGGAAATTCCCCATACTTTCTGGTATACGGACAGGAAGCCATTCTCTTGAACGGGCTATATATTCCATCTCTTCAATTTTCTCAAGATTCGAGAGGACAAACCTCATCAGTCATACAACAAAGAATTGATACCCTCCTCATGTTGGAAGAAGAAAGGGAGAAAGAAAAATCAAAGTTCATAGCTCATCAACAGATAGTTAAAAGGTGGTTTGATAAGCATAAGGCTAAAGAGAACAATTTTGAAGTGGGAGACTTAGTCCTAAAATGAGACAGAGAAAATGAGCTGAAAGGAAATCATTCTAAGTTTCAGAATCTATGGCTCGGACCTTTCCAGGTGGCCAAGAAGATTGGGGTAGGCACATATCGGTTGCAGAATTTGAGGGGGGAACCTGACGCCCTCCAGGCGAATGGCCAAGTCCTAAAACAATATTTTCATTCCAAAAAAAAAAAAACTGTAAGTGTGTTTTCATGATGTTTTGTTGTAGGGTAGGTCGATTGCGGAATGCATTTTTTGTTTTGTTTCTTGTTATAGTAATTCAACGCTTTTAATATTGTGTTTAGCAATATAGTGGTTGACCTCAATTCATGCGATATGATGAACTCTGTTCCTGAATCATCGCTCACATACAACACAAGAAGCGCTGGGAGGCCTGCAGTTGTTTTAAAGGGTCTTCTATCTAATCTGCAGATAAACAACCTTGGGAAAATAATGAAGTGTCTTCCTGGTGGTCTGGTAAAACCTCAAGGGAAAGGTGGTAACATGGAAAGGAATACATGTACTTCAAATATAGAGCTAGAAAAATTCACCTTAACCATCTCACTTTGCAAATGACAGACATCCTCCTCTCCCACTCGCTCAGGGTATTCTGCTAAAATAAAATAAACCATATCAAATGAGTGCACAGTAGGAGAGGGTATGCAGATAACTCCGCTAGGTCTATGGACGGTCATTGGTAGTGAAGAAAGATCTGTGACATCGGGGTGACTCCGCCGGGGCTATGGACGCTCGCTGGCAGCAGAGCAACACCGTAGCAAGTGAATAAGGATAACTAAAGGGCATGGGGCCAGTGAATGCTTTACTCGACTCTTGTCAAAAGGAGATTTAGTTAGGGCTATAGGAAATGAAAGTGGAATAAAGGTTGAAAAACCCACAGATAGGCTCGGATGCATCAACCAGGGAATTTCAAATGCAAGGATAAAAGAGGCTATGATAAAAAACTAGTTAAGTTCTTAAACCGGCTTTTGTATCCGCTGAGCCCGAGGTAGGAACAAAGATTCTGCTTTTGGCCACTAAGTCGCCATTTGTTGAGCACTCAACACACCCTAAAAAGCCTCTATCAAATTTTTCTTTTTGGGTACCACTTGATCTTCTACACTGTCTGATTCGATTTCATTTTTGAAAAATGTTTTGTCTTTGATTATTTTCATAACTCTCATCACCTATTCAGGTTTGCTTGAACTTATGAAACCTCATGACTAAAATTATCTTAATGCCTGAATAAATAATCGACAGCCAAAAACTTCACCGAACACACTCAGGTTTGGCGTCAGAAGGAATTCAAATAAGGAAAAAGAACCACTCAAAGAACCTTAGTCACTGAGCATCGGTTTCCATTTGCATCGACAAAATGAAGTTTTGGTTTGCGCATAAAGATATTGCTGAGAGTCGATACCCCATCAACATCGGTAAAAGATGGTATGGGAAAGGATTTAACGAAGAACGTAAAGATATCACCGACAACCAATGCCTGACACGCTTATCGGAATTAGGGAAAGCCTAGAAGGATCACAACAAACATTCTGACCGCGATAAAAGTTATTCCCGATTGCCGTTCCCCTAGGAGTTTTTGGCATCGAGACTTTTTCAAGGGAGATGATTCGAAAGTGCTTTGATAGGATTATCGCCAATCGCCAACCCTTGATACTTTTTGGCATCGATAAGCTAAGGTTTTTTTTAGAACGAATAAATTAAGGAAATTCTCGACTTCGATTAATACACGCGAATTAAGTCACCGGTATTCAATGCCACGTATCTTTACCAGGTAAGAGGGTCGTACAGTCTAGCACTATACTGAGTTATCCTTGGCCCTCTAAGTCCGTGTCACACCTCCGAGTAGGCATTTCTGCCTCAGCAATGTACGGTAAAATCGATCAGCATCGAAACCTTTTGCAGGAGGTTATCAATGAAAATGTTCATAGCACACCCCCGATCCTCGATCCACCCACTAAGAGAGTGACACGATGGGATGTTTTAGCATTACATATGATCAGATTTTGAGCATTTAAGGAGCTAATTAATACCCAATCCCGCATTAGTTGCTACCTCATGCGCCAATCAAAACAACCGTTTAAAATCACCGATAGACCACATCACCACCCGCGCCTCCGCTGTCAACCCATGATAAATTTAAGTTATATAGATTTGGTGACAGATTTGTTAAAATTTCACTCATAACCTGAATTGAATGGCTGATGCAACACAATAAGATCTTCCTTGTTTAAATTCTCTTGATTCATTGTAAACGAAATCATTCTACGCATAAGAGAATTACAGAGCATTCAAAGGAGAAAGAAGAGCGAATGGAAGGCTGTATCAACTCTGTGATTATCAAAATAACCATATTTTAACAAGATTTAGAGGTATGTATCCGAGTCTGTAAATTTTACATGGCTATAATTTATATGTTTTATCCGGTTTTTGTTTTTACACAGTCTCTGAAATTTTATTTTAAGTTTTAGGAACAATGCCACCAAGAAAGATAACTACTAGGTGATCTCCAAGGGCACCGAAGCTGAAAGAACCAGAGGTAGGAGAAGGCTCTTCTCCAGGGGTGGCAAAGAAATTGGAGTATGCCCCTAGGCCAGAGCTTGTCGTCAAGACAATGACAAAGACGGTTTTCATCCATCCCCTGACCTTTGGAGACACAGAGGCAAGCACAGGGTCGAAGATGGTGCTCCCACATTGGGGGGACCTCTTTAATAGGATTATCCGAGAAGAGTACCCAAAATATGTCCCTCATAGTGATCCAGATGTAAGGCTGCTGGACGACCAGGTGTTACCGAACATTTGACGGTCATATCTACATATGGTAGCAAGAAGAACCCCCATTTTCCCCTGCATAGAGGTTCTTAAATGGCTCATCGACCACATAGACACACATAAGTGTCTAATCAATGATGAAAATGGTGGGTGTGTCGGATTTTTCCTCCCCATAGAAGTTCAGAAGTACTAAAAACGCAGAGACCCAGAGGAGCGAATAAACACAGACTTTGTCATGAAGTTCTACGAATGCCACGACAAAAGCCGGGTGATGGCCTCATGGTGGAGGGAAGACAAGAAATTCACCAACCAAAGCACTGGCTGGTATGGGACAACCAACTTAAGGGAGCCATATGTCTATCTGATGGCTCTCATATGCCAATTGTATGGAGAGAAATATTGCTCCAGGTTTTCAGGGGCATGGATGCCTTTGGCATACATAGTTGCGATCAACGTGAGCAACTTCAACTGGGGAGAAATAATCTCCAAGCAACTGGGCATCTATGTGCAACAGGCCCAAGAACTGAAGGAAGGGAAAACACCAACGTTTTACAAGGCTTCATAATTGCTTGATGTCATGTGTGCCAGAAACTTCTTCGCCGACATGAATATGAGCTGGCATGTTGCATAACTACCGGTCCACATCTAATTCAGTGTGATATGGGAAAATAGGTATAAGAAATCTTACTCCCTCATCTGCGATGAATTCATTGCCCGAATTTATTTTATTCTTTTTAAGAAGGAATGCCCAAGGCTATTGACGACAGCCAAAAACATGATAGCTAAGGTAGGCCATTGGTATTTGGACGAGCACACCACCTACATCAGGGTGTTCAGGGCCACCAGAGCACCACATATCCTACCAACTCATGTCCCATGCTGACTCCTCGTGGGAGAAATATGCTATCAAACCATTTTGCAGAGCTACAATGCCACCCTATTCAAGGACAAGAAAAGGGCCTTCATACCCTATGGTTTCCATGTAGGTTTCTACCTGGTAAAGGACACCACTCAAGCCAAACAAGAAGGGATGAGCCAAATCAAATTCAGATTCCCAACAGGCAGATTCTGTAAGAACGATCCAAAGGGGTTGTTCTTGTAACATGCTTCACAGGTGTCATCCTGCCGTCCGTATGCCCATGACAAGTTTGAAGACAAAGTCTTCACAGAGAACGCCCAAGACTGGGACAAGGCGGTGCAAAGGATGGCCGACTCGAAAATGACCAGGTTCAGGGCGATGAGCCTGGATGAATAGGCGACAACAATAGAAAAGTAGGCTTAAGAGGCCCTTAGAGACAGGGAAGAAATTAGAGTGAAAGAGGCAACATAGGTTTCCCTTGTGGCTCCGGTGCATAACAAGGGATTTTCTATGACACTAGAGGCATAGGCAAGGGGATTTCTCTTGATAGAACAAACACAGAGAGTAATCGATCAGTTGCAGGATGACCCAAACCTCGTATAACTAACAAGGGTCCCTGCCGACAATCCAATCGAAATCCGGACAGGTCCAA
>JASDQU011314036.1:5059-17739 GCA_032191745.1 Picea mariana
ATCATGAATACTCCATCACAACCTGGATCAAAATGATAATATCCAGGGTCTTCATTTCCTTCGTCTCTAAGTATGAATCTAGCCATGTGATTACAGGTGCTAAAGTCGAACATGGTAGAAACCACTTGATTACCGGTCATTAATGAAAACAGTTAACAAGTGCGAGGGAAATCACCATTGATATCAATGAATCCCAAGGTACCCTAGTACAATCCAAAGAATGTGAATAAATGAGTTGAGATCGAACACTCGATGTAATCTTCCAATCAGGGGTCAATGATGTGAACCCACAGTTGAAAGCGAAGAAACCTGCCATTGAGGCATGCAGGATCTAAGGTACTAAATAATTTCTAAGTCTTGTTCTTGGATAATGAGTTGAACGCGACAGGAAAATAATCATCACAGGAGGGCCTTGATGTATCCCCCATCGATGACATGAAATATGTAATAGATTTGAGGTAGATCAGAGTATGAAGTGATTTGAAACTAACACAGGGAAGGCCGACATGGTAGAAGATTTATAACTGCAGATGGCCGACTCGACAAAAGGATTATTTAGGTTATACTTCTCATGAACATATGAATGACACGACAATGGTATTGGCAACATTGAATCAAGGAGGACCCAACGTATGGACATGTAGATGGTCAAACAAAAGATAAATGGATTTCCCAACCCGAATACAATGATGAAAGGGGGTGTCATGTTCAAGAACGACTATTACTGCCACTAACATGGATACAGAGACACATTTTTTTCCCAATTTCCCCCCACCATTTCTGGTGAGTACCTCTTTATTTTTACGCAAGCTTGAGGAGGATAATATATGCTAGTTGATGTAATCTCATCCTTCGGATGAGTCCCTCAGAGTATATTTAACGAACCCTAAGAAGGAATGGTTTGATCCCATATGGGTCTTTCAATGTTTGTTTAATGAGTCCAAAGAGAGAAAACTCAGGGGTTTTTCATGTTTAGAGAGTCTGAAAAACACTTAAAAAGAACTCCACAAGTTCCTTTTTCCTAATTTTATCTGACAAGACCGAAAAAGTGATAATCTACCGCTCATCAGATGTTTTCTTGAAATACTTTTATGAGAGTGAAAATAACAAGGGCACTCGACAATCTTTTCATGTTTAGAGAGTTTGAAAAGAGCTTAAAGGAAACTCTAGGAGGTTCCTTTTTCGTATAACCTTTATGAGTCCAAAAAAGTGATAAAAGTATACTTAGTTACATTCTCATTTTAGGTACAAGTCCGAAAAATGTTAGGTAAGAAGGACATTTTGTTTATATGATGTTTTTGTGATTTTTAATAATATAAAATGTTTTTTTATGTTGTTTATCCGATGACTAATCAAATGCTCTTTAATGATGCAGATGTGGGACCTTACCGACCTCCAGTTTCATTCCCTATCCAGAGGCTAGGGGAGCGAGATGCCATAGCAGAAGTAGCTACTGCTGACTACGAGACCATAGAGAAACACCTGGAGGGGCTCACGATGAACATCCCAAATGCCTCTATTGATGATATCCTGAAGCACTACCAGTGCCACACAGTGGGTGTGTCTGATTCCATCGGTCAACTGCTTTGTAGAGTAGCACGAGAAGTCGCATGTTATAGTGAGAAACATCCTTGATGCTATTGTATATGAAGCTATGTGCTTCACATTTTTGATATTTTGGTCTTCGGACAAAAACACTTTTTGTAAAACTTCTATTGTTATATATATATATATATGAGGCTTCTACCGGCTTACTTGTTGTATATACAATGTGTGATTGGATTTATAAATGTCTCAAATGTTTGTCTAACACATAATTAGCCAATGCATATGTTAATGTATTTATACATCTAGGAATGTGTTGATATTCAATGTAATCAAAATGACGTTCCAAGAGGCGAATTCATAAATATACCCTTAACAAAGTAGGACTTCAGATAGAGTAGACGTTACTCAACTGTAGGAGTACTAACTACGAATCAAGTTGTACAACAAGATGACATATTCCAAGTGAAACAATGTCGGTCAATAATTCGATGAATTCACAGTATTCCACGATATTATTAGTTGCACGACCAAGGCAAACACCATGTAGACTAATCAGTTCATCTGTAGATGCATAGATTTCCCAAGCAACATATGCTAAGTTCTGAGTACTATGACTAGTTCCATCGACAAAGCCAAGGTAGGGTAGTGAATATAGTGACATCTGGAAACCAAGCACAATGCAAGGTAAGTAGCTGAAGGGTGAAACCAAACAACGAAAAAACACACAAAAGTATGAATACACTAAGGTACAAGTACTCATGCAAAAATGACTTAATCATAGTACTTCTTTAAGTAAAGCCCATTCTAGGTTCACTCAAAGGGATTCCATCATAATCTACTAGCTCATAAGCTCCCTTCTCCAACACTCATTTGACAATATAAGGACCCCACCACATGGGCTCGAATTTACCAGCCACTAGCAAATCACGATATTGTTCGTAGAGAAGAACTAGATCACCTTCAGAAAAAACACGTGGCTTGACATGCTTGTCATATTAGGGTTTAACACGTTTCTTTTGAGTTTCAATAACTGAGGCGACATCATGACGGGTTTCATCTAATTTCATTAATTACAACAGGCATTCCTCTTTAATGAAGGTGTTAGGGAGAAGTTCAATGACCAGTTTCAAAGATAGTATCTCACATTCAATCGAAAAAACTACTTCGATAGCGTAAACTAGTTGGAAAGGTGTAAAGCCTATGCCAGACTTAACAGATGTTCGATAGGACCATAATGTTGAGAACAACATCGTATGCTAATTTGTCTTAAGAATTCCTATCATCCATCAAATCATAGTGGTAAGGACTTTGTTGATTACTTCAACCTGGCCATTGGCCTGTGGATAATAGAGGGTTGAGTTTTCATGATGAAGACCCAACTTTTTAGTAAGTTCTGACATCATAAAATTTTGAAAGTGACTACTGTGATCGATAATGATGGCTTGAGGAACACCAAACCTAGTAATGATATGATTGAATATGAATAGTCTTGTAGTTCTCCCGGTGTTATCAAATGTAGGCATCACCTCAGCCCATTTAGTGAAATAATCCACAGCTACAATAATGTATCCATACCCCGTGACCGAGTGAGGGTTAAATTTCATGAAGTCAATGCCCCATTTAGTGAACGAACCAACATAAACTAGAGGGTGAAGAGGAGCAGGGTGAGATCTGATCTTATGATTATAAGTTTGGCAAGTATGGCATTTCTGAATGACAGTAATGCAATCATTAAATAACGAAGGCTAGAAGTAACCAGCTTGCAAGATATTTTGGGCAGTGGCATACCTAGACATATGACCGCCACATGTTCTAGAGTGACACTCATTCAAAGATTTCTCAACTTCATCGTAAGTAAGGCATCGTCGAAAAATAGATTCAATACCATGGCGGTAAAGAGTATCACTGAGAATGATGTATTGACGAGCTTGATATCGTATTCGACGACGATCAGTACTATAAAGGTTGGGCCAAAAATTTTGAGTCTGTAGATAGATGATAATATCTCCATACCATACATCATCAAAACTGATCAGAAAAAGGGATTCGTTAGGTAAAAAATCCTTTGCCACATTTTCTGTCTCAGTGGAGGGGAGGTCACATATCAACTCGGAAAAAACCAAAAATTTCTTTAACTTGGTGCGTTAAAATTCCAAGTCAAACTCCTAGAGAATAACAATCCATTTGGATTACTTCCCCCCAACAATTTTGGAGTAAGGATGTGTTGCATGGGGTTGCAACTGGAAATAACAGTGGTCCTGTGTAACAAGATATAGTGACAAAATCGTTGGACAGATTGAAAAACTGCTAAGGCCAGTTTCTCCACATGTAAGTATTTGGTTTTGGTAGTCGTGAGACTCCTACTCAAATAATATATCACATGTTCATCATACGAATCATCCTCTTGGACTAAGACCATGGCGATGGTAGAGTCCGAAGAAACTAAGTAGAGGAAGTAATCTCAGTTGTAATCAAGTGGAAATAGTAGTGGTGTACGGGTTAAAGAAAGGTTCAAAGCTTCAAAGGATTTGGTTGCAGTGTCATCCCATACAAATTCGTAACCTTTCTTAAGCATCTGAGTGAATCCTTTCGTCAATTCAGTGTAATTGGGGATGAATCGTCGTAAAAAGTTTTCCTTCCCTTGCAAACTTTAGAGCTGGCAGAGTGTGGAAGGAGGAAGATTAAGAATCGCCTCAACCTTCAAAGGGTCTACTCAAATCCTGTGTGTAGACACAATGAATATGAGAAGTTGATCAGACTTCACATAAAAAACACATTTGTGTGGGTTCAAACGTATGCGATAATACCGACAGCATAGGAAAATGGCCTGTAAATGTGCCGAGTGATGTTAACGATGCATGGAATGCGTCGGTAGATCATCAAGATAGGGTTGTACAATATGTTTTATATCATGGAAAGCATAAGGCATAGCATGCTGAAAGGTCACACCGACATTCTTTAGACCAAAAGGTAATTTCTAGTACGCAAAGGTTCCCTAAGGGCAAATAAAAGAAGTCTTGTGTTGATCCGCTGGTAAAATATTAATTTGATTATAGCTGGAGAAACCATCCATGAAGGAGAAGATTTCTCTTCCTGCACAATCATCAACGATATGGTCAACGAAAGGGGTTGGGTAATTGTCCTTAGGACAAGCTTTATTTATATCCCTATAGTCTATGCAAATGTGGATGGTACCTTGCTTATTATTTACCGGAACAAGATTGGATACCCAATCGGTCAAAGTCACAGGATAAACAAAGCCAGACTTAAGAAGTTTCTCAACTTCAAGATTGATAACAATGGTGTTACATGGATGTACCGTATGAAGTCTCTCCTAGACGAGTTTATCATCCAGATATGTATTAATCTCGTGTACAACAATATCAGGATCAATACCTGACATTTCTTCATAACTCCAGGTGAAAACGTCATAAAATTCTTGGAAAAGGGATTTATAAGTGTGGACCTTGTTAGTAGAACACGAGGCCCCGATATGAACATTCTCCATGACTCTGGGTTTAATCGATATGTCTAGAGGGATGGTAGGTGAAATGTTACTCAAGTTCCCTTCATACAATACATTGTGTGTTGACTCAAGAATGGAAGAAATAACAACAACGGTCGACGGAGCTGAAATCTATTAGTAGATCTCTATGGTGTCACATTCTAGGAAGATAATGGAGCGATGATGCCCATCGTGCCATGGAGTGTATTCCATAGACATGACTGACATGATCATCTCATTAGTAGGAAAGATCATGTGAAATAAATCAGGAGATGAATCACATAGAGAAGGAGGAGAGGGGGTTGCCGATTGAATAGCTTGATAATCATATTCGATCATAATTAAGGGAATTTGGTTTCCATAACGAAGATGGTCACCAGGGCTAGGTACTATCCATGGGTCATATGATGCAGGGGTTTCACGAGCAGTGGTGGAAATCATGTTAATTGAGGCAACAAAAGGGGGAGCAATATCGGGTGGTGGGATTGGAAATGTACCCATCAAAGTGGAATATTTCAAAAGATCCACACCAACATTCTCATAACCAGGAGGTGTCTTCGAGATAAAGGGTACGTTTCTAGTACCAGAATCATCATTAAAGAAGGCCAGTTGGTCAACAGTGATGACCTTTCCTTGGTGTGGGAAACGTAACACAAGGAAAAGGGTAGACACAATTGCACACATGGAATCAATCCAACCACAAACAAGTAAAAGGTTATAATCAAGAGGTGCATCGAAGATCTCAACCTCAAAATTGACCAATTTACCTTCCAATGTAATAGACAACGAGGGAAGAACACCGTAAGGTTTGAAACCTGTACCATTGAAGGCCTTAAGGATATTGTGTGACTCAGTGAGGGTAGGAGAGACAATAGCTTTCCAACAAGTTACAAACATGACGAAAGTTGAGGCTCCTTCGTCAATAACGGTTCTACAAATATTCTTGTTTTCAACGACAACTTGGATCTGAAACGCTAACTGAGGAGGGAGCCTGAGAAAGTGATTTTCCAAGTCAAAGATTATTAAATTAGTATATGTGGGGTCAATTACACCAATGGATTTTAACAAAGCCTTTCATTGAGTGGGACAACTTTGAAGGACTTCAAGAGCTGACATCGCAGAGGGTACTTGTGCAAGGTCTTCTACAAGTCTGTATCTTTGTGTAGCATGTGCGTGAGGTTTAAACAATGAATTTCATACAACGCCCTTTGGAGGAGGGTGAAGAAATGTATCGAGACCCGATTCTTTGAGATGAAGAGGAATGTTTGGAGGTGAAATGGAGGGAGGAGGTTGAACCAACGAAGGTGGTAAATCATCAACTTTCTCCTTCAATAGAGAGTAATCTTTGTCCTCAGTTGCGACTGCAACTTCGTTCTTTTTAGAGTCACTAATACACATAAGGACATAGAATGTGGTAGAAGGAGAATCTTGGTCATGAATGACCAATTGGGCCTGTTGTTGAGAAGGGAAAGGTTGTGACAAAACGATGGGTGTAGGAGGCTTCTTGGTCCCTTGGAGGAACTTAGTAACCTCGACGCATGATAGAAAATATTTTGTGTAATGATTGTCACCACAAATGAGGCAAGGATATTGAGGTTTACAGTTATCCTTATCATCAACAAGTTTCATTTTGGGATTTTCAGTTTGTTTATTATTATTTTTGTCTTCCTTGTTCTTACCCTTCCCTTTATTTTTAGTTTGGTTTTTCCGAGTAAGTGGGGATTGAACTAAATTAACTTCAGCAGTCTTACCGGAGGAAGGAGTAGAAGCAAGAGTATTTTGTACATTAGAATTATTATATTTGGGATTGGTCTGACTAGCTTATGTGGACCGATTCTCAACATGGAATGTGCCAATCACACCATCAACAACGTGAGAATATACTGGATGTGTCAGGATAGGATTTGTGGAAGGGCGAGGAGCGTCAGGGATCAAGTCATAAAGTGTGCTCGTTTGTGAATAAACAAGATCTAGATATTGAGCACGACTAATCACCTGCTCTTCAGTGAGAACACCACCCATGGAAACATCATGGGCTATAGGCCCAATGAATGATTTAGTAAACCACTCAGCCAACAATTGGTAAGGAAGGGGAACTTTGATTAACCATCTTCTCCTCCTCCACTCATGGATTTGATCATAAATATGAGTGGAAGAAGATTGCTTAAAATAACTCAAAATTTCGGTTCCTATTTCATAACGAATAGGAAATTGGTAATGTGTAAGAAAAGCCATGGAGAGGGTGTTAAATTCATTAAATAAACCTCGCGGTAACTCGATGTACCACTTGGTTGTCAAACCTGTGAGAGTCCATTGGAAAAGTTGTAATCTAATGGAGTCGTCCATCAATGAGTTGGATGAACACCAAATATGGAAAGTCATAACATGATTATTTGAGTCCTCTCCTGATCGACCGTCAAACTTAGGAATGTCAGACGATAGTTTGGATGGGATGACATGCCAATAAGGAGAGTGTAAAATAGGAGCATTCAAGATCCTAGACAAATCTGGTAAATCCAAGGTGGCCAGAAAGGGAAACTGTCAGTTCACTGGTAATTTTGGAGAGGAAGTCCCATAGGTATACCAGTAGGACCATAAGCAGTCTATAAATAAGTAGTCAATCCTGACAGATTCAATTATGGAGGGTTTGGGGGAAAATATCCAATAGGGTTGGGTTGATTAGATGTGTTCCCTTGGAAAGGAAAGTTAGATTGAAAAT
This sequence comes from Picea mariana, assembly GCA_032191745.1. Lineage (NCBI taxonomy): Eukaryota > Viridiplantae > Streptophyta > Pinopsida > Pinales > Pinaceae > Picea > Picea mariana. Next base: position 12,832 of record JASDQU011314036.1, read on the forward strand.
TTGGACCCAAGTAGGATTCAGGGAACCTGGGTACGATTGACTGAAATTGGGAGGAACAAAATAATTAAATTGAGGATGTTTCCCCCCAACCAGTTGTTGATTCCCTTGGAAAGGAAGATTCCAAGGTTGATATGGTAACACAATTACATTTTTTCCATAAACTGGGTTATGGACTCCAACTTGAGGTTTCCCCCCAAGTTGAAGTTGGCCTCCAATCTGAGGTTGTCCCCCAAGTTGGGGTTTTCCTCCAATATAAGGTTTCCCCCCAAATTGAAGTTTCCCCCCAACTTGAGGTTGTCCTCCAAAGGGAATCAGAAAACCAGAAGCGATAGAATGATTGGTGCCTCCAACTAGATTGAAGCCACTAGGTCCATAACTATTTTCTCCTCCAACCAAAGGTGGAGGAGGGACGTAAGGCCCTCCAGAGAGAACCTGGGTAGGTGTAGGAATAAACTAACTCGCAACATTATACTCAAGAAGAATAAAGATTTTTGACCCTCCGGATAGATTCTAGGTGGGAATTGCAATGGAAGTGTTTAGAGCGTTATACCCAGGGGGAAGTGAAGAATTTGGTCTAGACGGAAGTGGTGTTCCAATAGGATATTGAGTGATAACCACATTTCCGATAGGAATAGTCATAGCATGTGGTACCATATTAGAATGGGCCATCTAGAGATGTAGAATTGAGTGAGCACTAACCAATCAATGGTCTGAAACTGTGGCAACACTACTGGTTGTGCCAACAGAATGGTCTAAAGGTACCGTATAGGTAACAGATGTCTCAGGCATTTGTGATGCCATAGGTTGGTTAGGACTCTACCCTAGGTTGCCATAAATATCATAGACTGTCATGGGGGAAAAGCTACGGTTAAAAATTCCAGCAATGTAAGATGGGGTTCTAAAGGATTCACTTTGAAAAAGTGGATCATCAACTCCAGATTCTGCGTTAGGTCTGGTAGGTACTCCAGTGTTGTCAACAATAACGAGTTCTCCTGATGAATTCATCCCAAGTAACCATGTGTCTTGTCTAATATTCAATAACGAATTTGGGGGACGTCTAAATGCCTCTAAATAATCCAAAACAATTCGGAATCCCTCTAAAGAGTGTGAACTTCCAACTTGTGAAGCTACTTCGTTATTGACAGCTCCCTCACGAGAACCTTCTAGTGAATTGGGAGGCAAAGGAAGGTAGCCTTCTGGATCTTACAGAGGTAATCCTTGCATCCTACGTGAACAAAGAAGGCCAATGTTGGCTGAACCAAGTAAAGAACAAAAAAAGTCTATGGCCAACTAAGGAAACAAACAAAAATCACTAATAAAATCTAGAAATCAAACCAAGCAAACAAACCTTCTTATTTTGAAGTAACTAGTTGGTGATGAAATCAAACTTCGTGAAGTCAAGACAAGAAGGGGCTGGGATAAAGCGGGTGGAAAAGTTACGTTGACGACCTTCTTAACGGAATTACACCTTGGTGCAATCTCCCACACATAATCATGGGTATAACCTCCAAGGAGCCCGAGTGAGTTTGGCCAACGTTGATTCCAGGTACCGTGAAGACTTGCCCCTCCACAGTCACTTCGTGTAAGACCCTAAAGAGATAGGCTACTAAGGTTACCAACTCAACAATGATGCTTGGGGAAATAGTCGACAGTCCAATACACATGCAAGGGCAGGGTATCTAGCCTGAAATAAACTTGAAAGACTCCCACGCATAATCGTGGGTATACCTTCAATTGACCCCCAATAATATGCGCAATCTCTACACCAAGACCAACAAAGTAGGGTGAGTAACTCTGCCAGTCTTAGTGCGACCTCAGTTTTGACCCTTGTGTGAGAAGGTCTTCCCAGGACAAAATGTAGCAATTGGACTTGAACTCTACCTATCACAAGATACCACTGTTTGTTTTGATTCTTTGGAGAGTGTGCCTTACAACCTATTCCAAAGTGATATCCTAGCTAATGTTGGTGAAGAGAATTTTTAGAAAATAAAAGTTACTATTTTTTTTTTAAATTACATTGTATTTTAAGCGTTGTTGTTTACTCAAAAGTGAGATGGAGACGAAACTGACGGAGTTGTGACCTTGACCCAATAAAATGAAAGAAGAGATGAATTTTCCATTTTTCAATTCAATGAACTCTAATTATAGTAGGGAGAAGGTATTTTTTCAGTAAAGTGCAAATGCTATGAAATACTATTTCTCATTTCTTGAATGAACACAATTCCAAATAATCAAAGACTATAAAAATTTCCAATGTTCTCTAAAAAAAAATTTTAAATGTAAGAATTTTCTTATCAAAGATTACTAAAAAGAATAAATGAATTCATTTCTTCCTTTCCCAAATCAGATCAGAGATATACTGATGAAAGGAAAGCGTAATCCAAGAAAATCAATACATTCAACATAATTCCCAAATGAAACTCATAACGTAGACAAAAATGAAATGATTGAAAATATTTTTTTCAAATGCAAAATTTTTTTTTTTTCAATCAACAAATAATATAGAAAGTGAAGTCAATCCAAAACTGCAAATAACTCAAAGATCCTCGGTCAAACAAGCACTCAGATCAAGATCCAGAGATTATATCCTTGTGACAAAGATCAAAAGAAAAAAACTTACGAAATTGATAAAGAGAAACTTTCAATCACTGAAAACCAATGAACAACAAGTTTTAAACTCACAAGTCAATCAAACACCGGTGTGAGAAGTCCCTCCCAAGAAACTAAGGAAAAAGTGGGTAAAAAAATAAAAATGACTCACTCCAACAAATCCTACAGGAGTCATTGTAGGCAGAAAGTAGGGCACAGTGCGACGAGCAAAGGTCGTCGCAGGCTACCAGTAGGACACAGTGCGACGACATCACACTAGACTGCAAAAGAAGGATGTGACGTTAGAGGGTCGTCGCAGGCTAGATACAGTGTACAGTGGGACAATCTATGTAATTGAGGAAAAATTGGGAGAAAGGCAAAAAAATTAACTGGACTTTCAGACCCAAGGAGTCCAGATGGATCACCTAGAGACTCATAGAATGAATTTAGGAAAAAAAAGGTAGGCTAAAATCAAATGGAAAGAAAAAAAACCAAAAAGAGAGTTGAATCCCTAGTATGGTCGCCAATTTTTTTATAGGATTAATCTGTAAATGAGGACATAAACAGATATCCCTAGATCCACCTAGATCTAGAACAAAACAATACAGAACATGAAACTTTCCCTAAGTTCTAATCATTGAGTTTACTAAGTAACAAGTGATGTGTAACATACCTTTTAAATGTCACTTCCTCTTGCCATTGTTTTCCTAGATCCACTTCAATTCTCTTGTGATATTGAATCTGCAAGAGAACACAAACCAACTAAAGTGAAAGCAACAAAATGTACTCAACAAGAACTTCTGAATGTGATCAAGGAATCATACAGTAAAACAAGAATAGTTTTATGGGAAAGAAACATATTGATGTATCATATTAAATGAAAGTGGAGATTACAACCAAAATACTTGATGTCGCAAGGTCCCCTTCCGATGGACCTTTTCTCCAACACACACACTTGCTCCAACCTTGAATGAAGAAGATCCACAATGACTTGATGAATTGAAATGAAGCCCTCAAGTATGAACTTAAGTAGAATTCCTCATCCAATTCTTAGCCTATTCAATATTAATCTTTCTTGAATCAACCTCCATTAACCTTATCCTTTTCCATGAGAAATTCCTCTTTATATAAGGGAGAGAGAGATGGTTGAAGATATTAGGATGATCCCACCAAATCAGAGAAGCGAGTAAGATCCAAACCATACGGACGCCACCTCATATTCTAGATCCCCTTCTAGAAATTTCATGAAACTTGACCTTTTCTTAGTCTTTTGACATCGTCACACCCTAGCTGTAGAACAACCTACAGAGACGTTGCAACCCAGATTTGGAGCAGGGGGTGATGATTAGGCATCGTCACACCCTGTGTATAGTGCATACTATGATGACCTTCCTTAATAGGGTTTTTGATAAGATAAAGCAAGTCGCCTTCTTTATGGAGAAAGACTCTTTTTGGGAACATTAACACATGTTTTTCAATGGATCACTAGGGTGACCAAAATAATGTGTAACACCCCTTGTTCAGAAGGCACTGAATTGGAAATGATAAAGACATATTTGAAAGATGCATCACTCCCTAAATGAAGAGTGAGATCAACTAAAGATTGTGTTGGCTCGACCCCTTTGGAAGGTTGGTTACTCTCCAAGAGAATAGTGGGATCAGTTGAAGATTGCATCAACATGACCACTTCCTCAACCACTGGCTGAATAAGATGTGAGACAACCTAGTCAATAGATACATCACCCCCCAAAATGAGATTCGTATCAGCCGAAGATGGGATTGACATGATCACTTCATCAACCAACAATTGATTAGATGGTTGGGAATCTGAAGACGACAAAAAAAGATAAGGTCATTCAGACAAGGACCATGCTCTTTGTACCATGACAATAGTAGGGCACAAATTAGTAAGGTGATCTCATTTGAAAATCTTACAAGGGAACTTGGGATTACGTCCTATATGTCTAGGGTTATTAACCATATCAATTCCTCGAGCATGACTTGCAGAGGTTGGAAACATGTCTCAAACGTGACTAGCAGAGATTGGTGACAAGACTCCAAGATGACTCACATAGGTTGGTGACTCAACACTAGTATGACTTGAAATTACTGGACTTTTACTTCCAGCATGACTCGTAGAGGTTACTGATTGCCCCCAACATGACTAGCAAAGGCTATCAACACATCTCCAATGTTGTTGGATTACTAAGAGGGGGGGTGAATCAGTAATAGAGAAATTTAATCCTTTTTCACCATAAAATGCAAGTGTTATATCAATGTAGCATTATCATCCAATAGTTGCAGAGTAAATAAACAATG
>JASDQU011314037.1:4214-20350 GCA_032191745.1 Picea mariana
GCCTAGATTCATATACAACATGACGTTTCCATAAATAAGGTCAGCCCAAAAGAACATCACAAACTTCGAGAGGAGCAACATCACACAATACCTCGTCTTTGAAGGGCTTGATGTCGTACGACAGTCGACACTATTGGCTGACGCGGAGATCACTTCCTTGGCGGAGCCATCCAATGATGTAGGGTTGTGGGTGCAGTGTTGTCGACAAGGCCAACCACTTGATGACCTCTGCTGAGATGAGGTTCTTCTGGCTACCATTATCCATGATGAAGTGCAACAGGGTGCCTTTTACGCACATCTGTGAATGGAAGAGGCGTTCTCCTTCTTTTGGCTTATCTGGTTCACCAGGCTGGAGATTGGTGGTAGCAACGGTGGCATTGGGTTTCGTATCAATGATCCATCTTCCCCTTTCTGGTTTTGGATCAGAGTCTGAACCCACATCTGAGTCAGGGTCTTTCACTTCGGCCACCAACAACTGCTTTGAGCGATAGTCAACAGTGTTATGCCAAGGGCTTTTATGGAAGTCGAACCACTTCCCGGTATTTTTCTTTCTCTTTCTGGTGTCCTTCTTTGCTTGTGGCTTGAATTGGTCGTCCTGATACTATCCATATTTTCTCTATCCTTTGTTCTGTGGGTTGGGGCCGCCCTTTCCTAGCTTTTATTGTGAGGGGTTCCCAAACCCAAATTGCCGCATCTTTTTTTTGAGCTTTTGCTCGATTTTGATGTATCTATGCAGAGTGCCACGATACTTGAGCACTAGATGTCACTTTGAATCTTTGATACCCATCTTGGTGCACAAGGTATGAAAGATATTCGTGAAATCTGGCACTACTTGGTCTCTCTCTTGCCGGAGTGTGGTCCATTTGGTATACAAGTCGTCATAATTTCCGACAGGGTAGTATCGTACCGTTAATAACATCCCTAAAGGAATCCTAGGTGGTCGTGACTGTAAATAATGAGTGTTCATCTGTTTCCTTTTGCTCATAGAAAGTTTCCCACCAATCTTTGATATGGGGAACGACTTTGAGAAGCGCAACAATAATCTTTTCTCTATTCGAAAAGTTATGAAAAAAAAAATACCCTTCTAGTAGATTCAACCACTTGTCTGCAACATCTGCATCTATCTGACCTTCAAATATAGGAATATCAAAGTTTATTTGTACCTTCAAGGGGGTGGCGCCTCTGCTCGAAGAAGATGCGTTGCTTGTTGGGAGCCGTCAAAGGATTTGCGCAAAACTATCCATCATTCCTTTGTTGCGTGAGGGCTTCCTCAATCAACAATTTGAAAGGATCTCCTGTCTCGTCATCTTTCTTTTCTCCCGCCATGAAAGGTCGCTTGGGTGTGCGAGAGATTTTTTCCTCAAGAGAAACAAGCTCGAGACCCAACTCTTTGTACTCCGATCTCATTGGGGACATGCATTAAGACGACAAGGAGCAGACCGCTCTAATACTACTGATCTAGATTTTATGAGCAGAACAAAATGAATACAGATTATTAACAGGCACTTAACACAAAATAACAGAGATACAGTAAAATTGGTTTTCTATTCAATAAGGAAATAAGCTGAAAATGTAAAATGCAACGGAAATAAGCTTGCTGGAATGGTTGCGGCTTATCTCTGAGAAGAGATGCGATGACTGTGCTCATTCACAAGAGGATGATTACAATGAGGCTCTAAAGGCCTTTTTACAATAAACAAGAATGCCAAAAACCCTAGACATCCAAAAATCTAACCCTAGGAGATGAAGCGCCAAAAGTCATGTGGGCCCCGTTTGGGTAAGTTAGTACATCAACTTCCCGAGGTCGTAACTTTTGCATACGATCTCCATTTTAGGCATATGATAGCCCGTTGGAAAGGTATTGTCGAAGAGATTCATTTTGGGGGCTCAATCATGCCTTAGGATATCATTGAGAAGTTCAATCCCGAAAAACCTTCATTTAGGCCCTCAAAATGGCCCTGGAAGTTAAAACTGCTTAAAATAGTAAATTGCCAAAATTGTTAGAAAATTGTTTTGAGCCAGTTAGAAGAGGTGGGTGGCCACCGATATCCACCTGGATCAGTGCGTAAACCTGAAGCGTTGAGGGACTCAGAGGGAGGACCTCCACCAAGAGACATCACCAGAGAACTATATAAGATCAAATTCCCAGAGTTTGCAGGGGGTCGTGCAAGTGAATGTGCAAATGCATGGTTGGAAGGAATGACACGATGTTTTGCCTTAAGAGACTCTGCTTCCACATCAAAGACGAATATATCAATATTTTAGTTGAAGGACAATGCCTTGAACTTGTGGTGTAACCTGGAAAGACATCTGCACCTTACCCTAGACACCGTCTCATGGGAGCTGTTTGAGGAAAGTTTCTGGAGGAAATATCTGTCTGCGTACTACAAGGAACAAAAAGTAGTATCATTTCATGCTCTAGTTCAGGGAAATAGGATCGTGGAAGAGTACGAGATTAGGTTCATGGAGTTAGTAAAATATGTCTCGTACGTGGATACCGATCAACGAAACGTAGAACATTTTGTGTACGGGTTAAACCCTAAGATAAGGGCCATGGTACGGATGTGGAAACCATTGTCAATAGCTGAAGCAATTGAAAATGCTCGTTACATGGAGGAACATATGAGATTAAACGAAGGTACAAGGTCAACCATTCCACAACACCATGGATTCATGGGGAAGGCCCCTAGGACGTTCTCCAGGGGAGGAAGCTCTAGGCCACCTCATTATGGCAATATAGTTGCACCTAGAGAAGTTACCACAGGTATTTAAATGGCAGTGAGTGTAGCATCCCAATCATCACCAATGATGCAGGTAGTTCCATGACCTTCTCAGGGAGCAACAAGTAGGGGAAGGGGTTCCAGGGGAAGGAATTCATTTCAAAGACCGTCACTGGGTAGTGTGCATGTTCCATCTCATGTTACTTGTTAGGGGTGTGGAGGAACTCATTACCAGCGTGATTGTTCAAAGTCATAAGCAGGCTTTGTGCATAGAGAAGGAAAGGCCCCGATGGGAAGAGCAAGTAGTAGCCGCCATATTTATGTAGCAGTCAATAACCACCAGGAAGAGCATCAATCCACAGTGGTGGAGTTGTAAGGTACGCTAAATCATGTCAATGTTAAGATTTTGTTTCATTCTGGTGCTACAGATAGTTTCATTTCACTTTGTGCATTAGAAAAGTGTGGGTTGACAGCCTACGAGCATGATGAATTTAAACAAGTCGAGATGGCTTCGGGGAAAAAACAAGTGGTAGGACCTAGCACCGATAATTGTCTAGTAGACCTGGGAGTGTGTATTACTAGGTTGAAGGTGTATGTCACTGCTCTAGGGACGTATGATCTAATCATTGGAATGGATTGGTTAGAATCCAATAGAACTATGGTAGATTGTTTCCCAAAAATGGTGCTTTATATGACGATGAAGGAAGGTCAGTAGAGATCCACGGTGTACGAAGGAAGGTGTCTTTATGCTTTATCTCGACCATGAAGGTTAAACGTTGCATGAGGAAAGGTTGTCGATTATATGTAGTGGAAATAGTCAATGAAGGGAAAGGACCCTCCATGGATCAATATCCAGTATTTTCGGAGTTTAAGGATGTTTTTCCAAAAGAGTTTCCAGTGTTACCTCCTAAGAGGGAGCTTGATTTTACCATCGAGCTAAAACTTGGTACAGAGCCAATTTCCAAGACTTCGTATAGGATGACAATGCCAGAACTTTGTGAGTTACAGATGCAGTTGAAGGAACTACTTGACTTGGGACTAATATGGCTTAGTATCTCACCTTGGGGTGCACCAATATTTTTTGTTAAGAAGGATGGTTCCTTACGACTGTGTATAGATTACAGGGAATTGAACCGTGCTATAGTGAAAAAGAGGTACCCAATGCCACAGATAGATGACCTCTTTGATCAGATGAAAGAAGAAACAATTTTCTCAAAAATTGATCTGCGATCAGGGTATGACCAGTGAAGGATTAAGGAAGGAGATATTCTTAAAACAGCCTTTCGAACTAGGTTTGGGCATTACGAGTTTGTTGCAGTACCTTTTGGTTTGACCAATGCGCTAGAAGTATTCATGAGCCTCATGAATGGTGTATTCTGAAAGTACTTAAACAACTTTGTAGAGGTCTTTCTGGATGATATCCTCATCTATTCCAAGAACAAAAGAGAACATGAGGAACACTTGCGAGTGGTGTTGTCGTGCCTTAGAGAGAACAAATTGTATGGCAAGTTGTCAAAGTGTTATTTCTTCCAGAAAGAAATTCACTATTTAGGTCATATCATTTTCAGTGAAGGAATCTATGTGGACCCAGAAAAGGTAAAGGCCATTATGGAATGGCCAATGCCAAAAAATGATCATGAGGTAAGAAGCTTCATGGGGCTAGCGGGTTATTATCGGAGGTTTGTGGAAGGGTTCTATAAAATAGTGAAACCCATCACCACCTTGCAATGCAAGGGGGTCAGGTATTAATGGACAAAAGAATGTGATATTGTATTCATCGAGCTTAAGAGGTTACTAACCAGTGCACCAATTCTACAAGTGTCGGATATGGAAAAAGACTTCACAGTCTGCATGGATGCATTGAAGCAAGGATTGGGGGTCATGCTAATGCAGGATGGGGGAGTGATAGCGTATGCATCAAGAAATTTGAAGCAACATGAGGAACTTTACGCTACTCATGATTTAGAGTTGGCAGTTGTAATGCTAACTTTGAAGCTTTGGAGGCATTATCTAGTCGGGCGAAGGTTTGAGCTCAAAACAGACCATGAAAGCTTAAAACATCTCTTCACTCAAAGGGATCTCAATGCCAGGCAGAGGTGATGGAGTGAGTTTATGAGTGAGTACGATTTTGGAATTTCGTACATCAAGGGAAAGGAGAATGTGGTTGCGGATGCCTTGAGCAGGAGACCACGTGTCTTCTCCTTGGTATCCTTAAAAGTTAATCTGAGGGAGCGCGTGTTGGGGAAACTTCTTAGATATAATTGGTATTTAAAGGTTACTTCAACCCTCCAGAGTGGGAGGCAAGTAGATCAAAAGTATGAAGGATATAGCCTGGAAGCAGATGGATTGTTAAGATATTAGAGAAGGATGTACATCCCTGAAGGGGGGGATATTCAAAGCATCATACTCAAGGAATCCCATAGAGCAATTTATTGTACACATCTGGGTGTGAAGAAAATGTACGTAGACATGAAGAAGCTTTTATTTTGGGTAGGCATGAAGTGTGATGTTGTCCATTTCATTGCCAAGTGCCTAGAGTGTCAACAAGTGAAGGCTGACCACCACCACCCGACAGGTCAACTACAATCGCATAATGTTCCTATGTCCAAGTGGGAAGTCATTTCTATGGATTTTGTTGTGGGATTGCGACTCACATCACACAGACACAATTCCATTCTTGTGATAGTTGATAAGTTGACCAAGAGTGTTCATTTTATTCTGGTTAGAGACACTTATGATATCAATGATGTGGAACGTATGTTTATAAGTGAGGTCATCCGTCTGCATGGGTTATCCAAGAAGATCATTTTAGATAGGGACTCCCGATTCACATCTAGATTTTTGGACAAGTTTGTAGTCAACGTTGGGAACTCAGTTGAATTTGAGCACAACATATCATCCCGAAACAGATGGGAAAACTGAGAGAGTAAATCAGGTTTTGGAAGACATACTTAGGATGTATGTTATGGATAATCAAACCCATTGGGAGAAGTACCTACCTTTGGTAGAGTTCGCCTACTATAACAATTTTCATAGCTCCATTGGAATGCCACCCTATGAAGCTCTGTATGGAAGGCCATGCAGAACATTGTTGAGTTGGGAAAGGTTAGAAGACCGAGTGTTAGTTGGGCCATAATTGATTCAAGAGATGGAGGAACAAGTGATTTAGATTAGGCAATGACTAAAGGAAGCACATGATAGACAAAAACATTATGTTGATGCACATAGGACTGACCAACGTTATAAAGTGGGAGATTAAGTTTTCATTCGTATCAGGCCTAATAAGAGTACCACTCGGTTTGGGAAGGGAACAAAGTTGTCGCCTTGATTTATAGGAACGTTCAAAATCCAAGAGAGAATTGGACCCATTGCCTATTGTCTCGTACTGCAACCTCACTTGCATACAACTCATAATGTTTTTCATGTATATGTTCTACGTAATCATGTTGTTGACGAATCTCATAAACTGAATTGGAAGGAATTGCAAGTATCAGACGCAAGAACCCTCACGATCGAACCATTACACATATTGGACTGTAGTGTTCGACAACTCAGGAACCCTCTGATAGACCAAGTTAAGGTCCAATGGGACAAGTATAGCCCATGATTTGCTACTTGGGAGGATGTAGAGACCTTACAACGAGATCATCCCTCACTTTTTGACCACCTCGGGAGTATGTTTTCCCGAAGGTTGGGTGTATGTAATGCCACCTTTTGACTTAGACAACTAGAATTACTTAAAGCCTAATCATCTTTATTTTATATTCAATGTGAAACTATTAATGATACACTTGAACTTTTAAGACATATGAAGCTATGTAAATGTCAATTCTATGAATGTTTAGCATTATTTGAATTATGATGGATATTGTGCAATCTATTTCTAACTTGAAAATTTTGACATTTAAAGTTGTTGGTACGTGGATACCGGATTGAGATTATGATTAAATGCATTTACATGATGATAATGCATGGATATGTATGAGTTGTGTTATAGACTAATCTGCAGGACAAGAGGCTATGAAATAACCAAAGGATAATGATGATAAAAGGTTGATGTAGTGAATATCGACTGAGAAAAAATATGGTATGAATATTTGTATTTGAAATTATGTTGGTTCAAATGCATTGCTATGATATGTGGACACATGCAGGTTTTCAGCTGGTGAGACTGCCTAAAACTAAATATATGATGACAAAATTCCCAGCAACACAGTGCCACTGTATGGTCCATGGTAGGGTGTTGACCCTAGTTCTATTAGGAGGGGTGGAGACATTTCCCACCGTGTATCCTCTGAAACCTAGAGTCACGGGAGGATGGTGTTAGCTCACACTCCCCTAGACGTGTCATGATGTCTGCCAGATGCCTGCTGGGGGAATCTTGGTCAAGAGAGTTGACACTTTTGCTTACGGGTTCTATATGGAGTTAGGTCAATATAGTTGACCTCCAAGATAGTCTAGCAGAGGAAGGATAGGGATGTAAGTAGGTTAGGGAGGAAGGATTACTAGAAGTAGTTGAGAGTGTGTGGGGCTTTCACATTATGGTATAATTTCTTGATTTCCTCATTTTGAAAAATATGTATATATGTATGTTTATATTTACTTAACTAAAATACATATATCTAAGCGAATGTTGCTTGTGCTAAATTATTGTAATTGAGAGATTTCACGAACATTTTAAATGATTTACTATCTTTTATGAAATGAATGGTCTTGTTGATTGGATTGGATGCATAGAATAATTAATTTAGGTGTGATAATTATTTTCATTAGTACATGTGATCCAGAATTGGATCCACGAGCTTGTTGGGGCTCAGAAAGGCCTAAAAATCGGAATGTTCAGAATCTCTTCAAAACAGACGTGTGTGTGGGCATCATCGATACGAACCCAACGCAACTTGAACGATCTCAAATGGATGTTGTATGGTCCTGATGTGGCGATTTGTTCATTTTTCCAAACAAGCAAAAATTTGATGACTGTACAGTTTGTATTGTGCCACGTGGCAGCTGACTGTACAGGTCGTACAACTGACGTGGCAGGCACAATTGGCGATGACATGACAGAGTCCGTACAGTGACTGGGCGTACACACTGACACATGGCAGAGTGACTGGGCGTACAGACTGGTGACGTGGACATGTACATGGGACTAATCAGGGAGAGACACGTGTCATCCTTGTAGTGGTGACACGTGGCATGTCCGTACGGATGATGTGGCAGGTTCATACAATTCCTACGACATGTGGTGCTTGTGTGGCAAGTATAGTGCTTGACAGCTCAACAGACAGGTGGACCAATGGACGGTTGACAAGTGGCATTTGTATCGATGAATGATGAGGTGCCACGTGGCCCAGACATGGGCTGCCATGTGGCACCCATTCGTTGGTCAGTTGTTGCAAAATTTTGGAGTTTATGAGGTTCGAACCAAAGACCTCTATGGGCGACAAATCTTTTTATAGTTCAGGCTACCAACCCACCTACCGGAGTTACTTGTAATCTATTTCATAAAACTTATATTTAAGTTTTAATGGGGGGACCATTGGGCGGAGTTAGGGCTGGGGCCTAGCCCCAACCCTTGGTCTAAACACTTGCATACAACCATGGTCCTTAGTGCGAGTGCTATGGAGAATAGCCCAGATCTTGGGCATATGTGTTACCATGCGACCATGCCACAGGGCTTCCAAAATGTTTGGCACAGATATGGATATAGAACTTAGCCCAGGGTTTCGGAACCACCCCATGTGACTCGGAGCTCGGAACAGAGAGGGCCGATCGACGGGGGGATTATCTTGACTGATCGATCCCAGGTCCTATGCATGCACCAAAAAATCCAGGGGCTAAACCGAGAGCTATACGTCATAGAGCTTAAACATTGATGGAGTGTGGGCTCCAAAGCATTGGGCATATGGCATATAATGCGACCAAGGACCAATGAACTAGGGGCTGAAGACTGGGGGCCAGCACGCCCGAGTAGCCCGAGGCCACATGGCCACCATCCATACGACCGAGAGCCCTACGAAAGGGGGTTGCACCATATTTTTGGAATAAAGTGGTTTTTAAACTTTATTATAGTAATTTTATGAATATTATTCAACATTTTTAGAGATTTTTGGCCCTTTTTGGGGGATATTGGGCCCTTTTTTAGGCCATATCTTGGGGGAAGTTGGGAGATGGTTACCAACTTCAGATCAATATAAACCAAGTATTTTTGAGGCCATGGAAGGAGGTTCTAACAGGTTTATGCTGCCAAATTGTTGAGCCAAGGCCATTGTTATGCATGGAAGCTATTGAGGTGCGCACCTTTGTGGGCCATTTATGGGAGCTTCATTCATCGGATTTGGGTGTCGTCAGTTTTGATGGGTTCATGAGATCTGGTAGAACACGACCAACTCATTGTTGTAATCCATTGGAACTTTCATGATGTACATTTAAAGCTTCAAACAAAAATAAGCAAAGCCCACTGAGACAAAGCTCGGAGATGTAGGCGAGATTGTCGAACTCCGTTATCACATTGGTGTTATGGTTTGTTGATGTTTATGCTTTATATCAGATCTGTATATGTGTATATGGTTGTCATATTTCCTCTTTAATTCTTCCTTCTTTCATTCAGTTTCCTAAATGGTTAATTAACACATGCTAAATAACTCAACCATTGTCATATAAAAGATCTTTTCGGATCAAGTGGTATCAAAGCTAGTTGACGGTTGGAATTTGAGTTTTCATGTTTACTAGGGAAGAGCTCATATCAAGGGAGAAAATAACATCTACAGGAGGACTTTCGCAAGATGAGAAGGATATGCAAAAAGCTCTCCTTGCCATGTCCGAGATAGTGAAAGTGTTGTATGAAGACTACTTGGAGCGAAAGCGACCGGTTCAAGAGAAAGCTTCAAAGAACAAAAAGGTCAAAGAAGGATTGAAGGAAGTGTCTTCTACATCTATTTCATAAAACATCTATGAGGTATTCACTGAAGGTCATTCATCAAATTCTCCTTGTTCCCATCAAGATGGTTTTGGCACATTTGAAAAACATACAAGAGGTATAGGTTTGAGATTGCTAACCAAGATGGGTTATGAAGGAAAGGGCCTTGGAATTGAGGGCCAAGGTATCGTTAATACCATTGGGGTTGTGGAAAGGCCTCGATATTTAGGATTGGTATATGGCGAAGTGGATATTGGAGCATCCTCCAAGATGGGTTCCAAAACTTCGGAGGCAAGTAATGCTTCAAATTGCCAGCCTAAGTCATTGCGGGAACACCTCACGAAAAGTGATGGCGTATCACTCCATGATTGTGATAGTGAATGCAAGTCATATCCAAAACAAAGTGAAGATCAACAAGGAAGGTATAATGATTATGATTTTACCAATTCTCCTTTTTATTATAAAAAACATAATCATGTAATCTGAAACTTGTGGAATATGTACCCATGTACTTTTTGTCATTCACCCAAGCATTGTGTTGCCAAGTGTTGGAAGAGACAATCTATGTACAGGAAGTTTATGTTGGCTAGGAAGGAAACACTACTTAAAGACTCAACTCCACAATGGAAGAAAGAGAAGGGAAAACAAGTCCGGATGCCAAAAACTCAATGCACTTATTGCAACAAGGGTGGACATTTAAAGGCTAATTGTTGGAAGCTTAATCCGGAGCTTCGTCCAAGGAAGGACAAAAAGATTGTGCATGTACTCATGAAGGAAGAACGATTACCAATGAAGCAGGAGGAACACCATGAAGGAAAGAAATTAGCCACTTGGTTTTGCGAGAAGTGGATGTCACAACTTCATTGTATTTTGCTTCCATTAATGTAATCACGCATGTTGAAATGATGACCTGTTATAACATCATTTTTGTACAACACAGTGTTTGTTTTTCTTCTTATGAGTATGTAATTAGTAATATTCATGTTGTAACCTTTTGGAGGACCAAAGGTCTTTAGTGGGGAGGTGTGATCCATAATTGGATCTAGGAGCTTGATGGGGCTCATAAAGGCCTAAAAATCAAAGTGCTCAAAATCTCTTCAAAACGGACATGTGCATAGACCTTGTCAATACGAAACCAACACAACTTGAACGGGCTCAAACAAACATCGTATGCTCTTCATATGGTAATTTGTTAATTTTTCCAAACATGCAAAAATTTGATGATTGTACAGTCCATACAGTGCCATGTGGCAACTAATTGTACAAGCCATACGACCATACAACTGACGTGGCGGGCATAGTTGGCGATGATGTGGTAGGGTCCATACAACTGACCGTACAATGACTGGGTGTATGGACTGACACGTGGTAGGGTGACTGGGCATATAGACTGGTGACGTGGACAGGTATAGGGGACCAATCAGGGAGTGACACATGTCACCCTTGTAGTGGTGACAAATGGCACGTTTGTATGGATGACATGGAAGGTCCATACAATTCTTATGACACATGGCACTTGTGTGGCAGGTATAGTGGTTGACAACTCAATAGACAGGTGGACCAATGGATGATTGACAAGTGGCATTTGTATCAGCGAATGATGAGGTGCCATGTGGCCCATACATGGGCTGCCACGTGTCACCCATTCGTTGGTCAATTTTGTTGCAAAATTTTGGAGTTTATGAGGTTCGAACCACGGACCTCTATGGGTGCCAAATCTTTGCGTAGGTCAGGCTACCAGCCCGCTTACCAGAGTTCCTTGTAATCTATTTCATAAAACTTATATTTAATTTCTAATGGGGGGACCGTTGGGCGGAGTTAGGGCTGGGGCCTAGCCCCAACCCTTGGTCTAAACACTTGCATACAACCACGGTCCTTGGCGAGAGTGCTATGGAGTATAGCCCGAAGCTCGGGCATATTTGTTACCATGCGACCATGCCACAGGGCTTCCAAAACGTTTGGCTCGGATATGGATATAACACTCAACCCAAGGATTCATAACCACCCCATGTGACTCGAAGTTCGGAACAGAGAGGGCTGATCGGTGGGGGCCTTATCCCAACCAATTGGGCCCAGGTCCTATGCATGCGCTAGAAAATCCAGGGGCTAAACCGATAACTATACGTTAGAGGGCTTAAACAGTGATGTCATGTGGGCTCCAAATCATTGGGCATATGGCATATAATGCGACCAAGGACCAACGGACTAGGGGCTGAAGACTGGGGGCCAGCGCGCTCGAGTAGCCCGAGGCCACATGGCCACGATCCATATGACCATGAGCCCTACGAAAGGGGGATGCACCATATTTTTGGAATAAAGTGGTTTTTAAACTTTATTATAGTGATATTATGAATATTATTCAACATTTTTGGAGATTTTTGGCCCTTTTTGGGGGATATTGGGCCCTTTTTGAGGCCAAATCTTGCGAGGAAGATGGGAGATGGTTACCAACTTCATATCTATATAAACCAGGGATCCTGTAGGCCATGGAAGGAGGTTCAGAACAGGTTTATTCTGCCGAATTGTTGAGCCAAAGCCATTGTTATGCATGGAATCTATTGAGGTGCGCACCTTTGCAGGCCATTTCTGGGACCTTTGTTCATCCGATTTGGGTGTCGTTAGTTTTGATGGGTTCATGAGATCTGGTAGAAAACGAAAAACTCATTGTTGTAATCCATTGTCACTTTCATGATGTACATTTAAATCTCCAAACAAAAATAAGGAAAGCCCACTGAGACAAGGCCCAAAGACGTAGGCGAGATCGTTGAACTCCGTTATCGCATTGGTGTTATGGTTTGCTGACGTTTATGATTTATATCAGATCTGTATATGTGTATATGGATGTCACATTTCCTCTTTAATTCTTCCTTCTTTCACTCAATTTCCTAAATGGTTAATTAACACATGCTAAATAACTCAACCATTGTCGTATAAAAGATCTTTTAGGATCAACATGTGCGAGTCGTGTATGTGCTAGCTACACATGCAGGCCTTGCACATGTACACTAGTATGTATAAGTGTTTTAAATTGACAATGTTGTTTATTTGATGTGTATGTATGAATCATGTGTCATTAGTCTTGTATTGTAAATTACTCTAACTTCGGGACAAAGTTTCTTGAAGGGTGGGTGTAGGTAACAACCCAAATTGATTATTTAATTTTCATAGTTGTTAATTTGATTTTTTTTTTTTTATCAAAATAAATAATTTTTTTTACTATTTTATTATTAAAAGGTAGGTGAAGTAATTAATGAAGGGATAAGGTCGTTGGGGAATTCAATGAGAGGGGAGGGTAAGGAAGATGTGGGGGGAGTTGGAGAGGGGTCTCATTTTGTTTTGGAAAAATAATGCAAGAGGAGCAAAAGGAGGAGGAAAATTGGGAGAACATATTGTCTTGGGAAATCTCACAAGGCACTGTTGTTGTTGGGAACTTTGGGCTCGGGGATCAGGAACCGCAAATATTCCCGGAGCTAGGGAGCCGGAGAGGTTGTTTCTAGTTGGTTGGGATGTTAATATTCATTTTGGGCAGTTTGGGCAAGAGCAAGAACAAACAGGAAAGGGGCTACATCAACCAACTGCAGGCCGAGGTGGGTATTTTACTAGTTGGTCTGTTATTATTATGTTGTCTAATTTATCATGCTGTTTATTTACCATCTATTTACTAGTTTATTTCTTGCATGAAAGAAAAATTCTAAACTAAGTTGTAGCCATTAAAGTAGGCGAAATAAGAGAAATTTAGTTATTATTAAGGCACTGAATTTAAGGTATTCACAATATACATATACACTAAATAAACTATAAGCGGGGACCCCCTATAGTGTCATTCAAATAAATAACTTGGAAGAGCCCCTTTGAATAAAAAGTCACTTAAATTCTTTATTGTTGATGGTTGTCTTTAATGCTTACGGATCACCTGCATGATGATTATTTTGGTATGAGTTTGGTTTTAGTTCCCAGCGCTAATACGTCATAACAATAGTTGTTTCAAATGGTAATCAAAGAGCCTCTTTGGGCATTTATTTTTTTCGATTCGAAGTACAAATGCTGGGAAAATTAATCTTCAAAAGAAGTGTTTCATGGCTGTTGTTTCAAATGGTAAAAAGGTTCTCATTTTTATAAATGCATCGACATGGTATTCACTTACTAGCTGTTGAGTTTCAGACATATGGATGCGACTTATCGCATGAAAGAAAAAGGGTGTCCTATATACATATGCACATAACACATCACTTATATATATATATATATATTACACAGGTTATATGTATATGGTCTGATACATATTAGACAAGTTATAAGGATATGGTAGTGTCGACTTTGTTGTTACAGTTATGGTAACTTAAAGATTTGTATTTGGAATTTTTTTGAAAGTTTTAACGCATATAGGATATTATTCACAACACACTTATATTATATATCGTATCGGTATGATCCAATATGTATATGTTATAAACATTGCATTGCATGACCAATGATCTTAATTATGGTTATTAAGTATTGGAAGTTCATATATTAGTTGATGTCGAAGTTTCGAATACATGTGGGACATTATGTATGCATATACCATATGTTGGACATTGTTATATTGTCGATGGTGGTTAATGTGGTAGGTAGTTGCATTGGTAACATGTGATCCTAAACAAGTTGGCACTTACTTGGCACATGTTGGTTGCTTGAGGTTTTGACGTGGCTTGCCTTGGGTTTAGCAAGTGATTAATGCTGGTCGTCACCCCAACACAACGTGACCAACAATTAATACACCAGCTTGTTGTTCGAGCTACCATTTTGGGTTTTGGTATTCGGTTCATTCGTTAGTGGTTTGTAAGAAATTGAACTCTGGTAACCGCAACAACCGCTCAAAGACTCCTTTTAACCTAAGTACTAGGGTTTTGATTCCCTGTCATCTAATGTGATTTTTGCTTAATAGTTTATGCCTGGCTTTGTAACTACATGTTGTGCTTGTCATTCGATGCTTTCATGCTTTGTTTTAAAGGAAAATGAAGTTGTTATGCTCCTGGTTTTAGAAAATACACATGCATAGAAGTTTGAATGGTATGATGGATGGTTTTACCCATTGATTTCCATATTTATTGTTGTTGGTTTCCCATTTACCATGTTGGTTGATTGGTCTGCGACTGTCTATAGCGCATTAAAAATGGTAGAGTCCGGTGCTTATGGGCCTTTGGTACTTTAGTGTTGCATGTAGACTCTGCATTATTTCTTGAAATAAAAATGTCCACCCTATGCATACTCTTCTTAAAAATAAATTATTGTTTCTACCCGCATGCACATTACAGTCAGCCCAAGTCCGAAGTAAAAGTATTTTGGGTCAAATCCCTTTTCATATCGACATTTTGTTGTTCGTTGGCAACCATAATCTTGTAAAACCCTTGTCATAAAAAAGAAAAGAGACATCGTTGCCTTTGCATATTATGATTGAATTTGTGACGAATGTCACGCCAGAGTCTAAAATCGTTTATAAGTGACCCATTGGGCCTCACAAGGTTAATGGCTATGCTTTCGTAGCAATAAAGTTTTGAAACCCCTGTCATTTTGTTGCATGATAGTCGTGACACCTTTGTCAAATTCGATTTCATGACCTTTGTGCATAACAAGGGCACTCCACCGTGATATTGATTGCATATTTCCGATGTGTATACGTGTTTGTCATCTCCTTGCAAATAAAATGCTCTATTCAGTTTGGGGTCTGATTGAATAACATTGTTATGATTTGATCATATGAACATTCAAGTGTTGGTTAATAAGTAACAAAATCAATCATTTAGAGTGCAGATAAAAGAAATGTTTTAATTAGTATTTGGATGACTCTGTTGATATTTCGAGCATTGTTTACATGAAGTTTTGCATTCGATGCTTGGCAATAATATGTAATGGTTTGATTAAAGACAAAAATTGGTGTTCAATAGGGACTAATACATGGATTTTGATCATTTGTAAACAAAGAATAATGCATGGAACATGACAACGAATATTTTTGTGAACAATTCGAGCGATGACAATACTATTGTGAGACATTTTGCAACTATGTTTTCAAAATGGGTAATTTGTGGAATGAGAGATAGATTGACTTTATTTATTGAACACTATGGTTGTATGATGACTATAATTCTGCTTGTTGGAATTATAAGAGTTGAATGATGATGGAAATAATTGTAATGTAAGCTTGTCCATTTTATTTTCCCATCATACTTAACATTTTCTATTCATTACAATCCCTGGTCATCAACCCAAATACCTGTTTCATTCCCATGCTTAAATTATGATTGTAAGAAATGTTTCATGGAAGAATTATATAAGTTGAAAAGGGAGTGTTCAATTTGTTTGATCTCTACTCTGTTTCATACCCAAAAATGTTGATGATAATGATTTGATGGAATTAGTCATGATAAATGTGTTAATGTTTATGCCATTATTATAGTTCTTTGCATTTCAATAGATAAGAGCATAATAAGAACAAGATCACTGAGAAATACACA
>JASDQU011314038.1:5169-24668 GCA_032191745.1 Picea mariana
TTGCATGAATATTGGTCGTTTGACTTTTGGAGTGCTCTTTGACTACTAGTTGGTCTTAGGATTTTGTACTGAGTCTTCATTATCATGAAAAATGGAGTTCCTTTTGCTCCCTCATTTATTGCTACCCACTCCATGATGTCCACTCATTTCATGGAGATGGATTCTTCCTATTTTTATAATGGTATGAAAAATTATGGTACTGTTGATGGGCGAAATTGACCGTCTGTCAACTGGGAGAGTGGAACCGGTCCGGGGTTGTCTAATAACCCAAGCCGTTTGGGATGAACCACCCTGACAGGTTTAGCGACTCCGTTATCCAATCTAATGTCCTAAGAAAACGAAAGAAAACTAATCTAAACTAACTAATCTAATTAAAACTAAATAAAACAAACTAATACACTACTCTAATTAAAACAAATTATTAAAACAAACTAAGATAATCTAACTACTAACTAAAATATAACTTATTCACAAAGTATACAATATCTACAATTCACAGATTTGAATAAAACCTGAAAAACTCGTTATATTCTGCCCTAAGACAACAAGAGATATTTTTGTTGATTTTATAATTTTATGAGAAGAAATAAAACAGAAAAACAACTAAACTAAATCACTAATTTAAACTATAAATATATCTAATCAAAATACTTAAATTATACTAAACAATTTAAATACAAACTGACCTGGAAACGCTCCAGATTCGCTCTGTGTATGATGACTGTTCTAGCAGATCGGAGGAAGGAAACTCGCACCGAATAAACCAGAAGCTTCTCGTAAACGATAGCTGCAATGCTCTTTTAGTTTGTTTACAGGACAAACATGACATAAAAATCACAACAATCATATAATTTATAAATCTTAACAATTAGGTAAACCTGTTATGCTAAGATCTATACATAAAAGTTCAATTAATGAAGAAGAGAAATCTGTCATTCATTAATTGAATCAAGTAATTGCTGTGTTTTTAAATGTTGAAAGAAGTCAGACATGGATCATATTAATTAAATCATATCACTTTGCAAAAGACTAAGATAGCTAAAGTAGTCATTAATCAGATGCAAATTGATAAACATAAACATGAAACAAAAGATTGATATTATGAAAAGCAAAAGTTGTAGCAGAACATCAATTTCTGCCTCTGTTTGCATTAGAAATCCATATCCTTGTTCTCCCACGAATAAGGATGATCATTATTAAAAAAATAATAAGTATTTATAGGTTTTTCCACAGGGTAAAACCTCCCCGTGGAAGTTATAAAACTGTTTACAAAAATCTGGGAAGATCTCCCAAGTTCAACTAAACTAGGAAACTACAATAAAACTAAAACACCCAAATATCTCTTGAACTACCCAACATGTACCATGCAATTCGAATTTACCTGAAACAGGTCAGAAATAGACAAGTTAGAGAGATATTTTATTAATAAAACAACAAAAATCTAATTCTATAGACTAGCTACAGAATCATGCGATTCCGTAGCTAGTCTAAATAAGATACAGAATCAACATTGAGATTAATTCAAATATTTTTAAAGAATTAAATTTAATCATCATCCAAGAACTATCTGAAAATGAATCATTTAGTTTGAAAGAATTATACCAACAGGATCCACATCATTCAACCGAATACAAAGATAGGAATACTTTGTTTCGATTTTTATCATCAGTCGGGTGAATGAAATCATATGGAACAACACCGTAATCGTTTCTCAACAAATTGAATCCATCAGTTATGAAATCGTTTTGATATTCAATTGAAAACAAAACAAATCACAAACACTTCGCTATACTTGTCTTATCAACAGGATAAATAATCGAATCGAACAGGATTATTTTCAAATCACGATAACTGTATAGCAAGAGATTTAGACTGTGACCGAATTCAAACCATAACTTACTCATAACAAAATCGTAATAGGATCAATCAAACAGAGTTTTTTTATAGATATCAATCGTTTATCATTGCACAGTGAGCAAACAAGATTGATTTTCCTTTACCAAAATCGTTCCATGATTCGGGTGTGCATGCACAAGCTAAAATGAGCATATTGTTTTTATAAAAACAGAGTCGTTCCAATTGAAACCGAACAGAATTGCATTCTTGTTCATAGAATATTACATGACACAACCTATCATAACAATAAAATCGTTTACCAACCATAGCATGCGGATCATAACGAAATCAAATCCAGACGAATCATATTCTAAATTGAGCGTGAAAAGCTTCCTGTTGGGAGTGGACACAAAACGAATCGAATTGAACATGATCCAACAATTTCGTTAACTCCATCAGGAAGATAACCAAATTAAATCCAAACGAATAACCATTCCAATCTAATAAAAATGTATGAACAAATCATATATCAAATCGAAATTCCTTCTATTTTTATCAAAACAAAACCATGTACAGGATGATCACCGAATGATAGAGGCATTTGGATGAGTGATTGAACTATTTAAAAACTGAATTCAAATCATTATATCAAACTAGATTACTTACAAAACAAAACGATGTCAAAACCATACCTGTATAGCGAGGAGGCTGCTTGATTATGCCAGTTTGGAATTTACAACAGCCGTGGCTGATTCCACGTTTTTGAAAAGGACGGAGCCGGTTGTCTTTTTCTTTTTATCTGTTGCTTGGAACTTGGATTTTTGATTGGTTAGCACTGCAATTTGATCTTCCAGTGATTGAATCTTCGATTGCAGTATAGGAACATCAATGTAATATCGTTCTAACCATGAATTGCATTGGTCACAGGGTGACTGTGTGGGTTTAGAAAGAGCAGGCGAGGGTTCGAACACATGACTGAGGGTTTTGTTGGGCAACTTAATACCAGGGTAGCCAGGGTCATTTCTTAGGAAGGGGGGAAGATTTGATACGAAATCGTAAGGGGGCTCGGGACATAAACCCTGCAAGTAGGGGTACTCGCTGGCTAGAAATCGTTCAACATCAGAATCAGAATCCTCACTTAGGACGATAGGGTTTGGCTCAGCAGAGGGTTTGGGTTTATTCCTTGCCATTCTTGAAATGAGCTGGGCATTCCTTTTCCCTTTAACATTAGCAGTAAGGTTTTCCTTGTGCTTGCAGTATTAAGCCTTTAGTCGGTTCTCTCTTTGCATTATAAACTATTGCCTAAGCAGTTTGCATCCTCAACCAAGCAGAGCCTTGTTTATATCCTTCACAATTTGACACCCTATACCCGAGAGGGAACATCACCCCGAGTGTCCATCTCCCGCATGGATTTCCTTGCATTAAGCATAGGTACGTTCCATTGCTGGAACTATTTTTGCTTACTTGCGACACTCATTCCCTCCTCTGTATCATAGCATTCATTTGTTATGAAAAAAAAAAAAAAAGACGGGCTAGAAGGGAGTACTATATTGTAATTGGCAGCAGTCGTGTCGCCTTTGAACAACACACAAAGTTATTGAGTTCTTGCGTCACCATAATTTTGGGTTTATCATGGCCTTAGGAAGCTGATCTCGCTACAGAGTTTTCTCTACCAACTGGTTACTCTTCCAGTCCCTATAGAGAACATTATAGATGCCTCCTGCATCTAATCGTCACATCATCGAGTCTATGCTGCCGGAGTCTACCATATGTCTCATGCTCTTGTTCAAAGGAATTCTATCAACCTGTGTCAGCCACTCCTCAAAAATATTGACTTTGCATGTCAGCCATACCCTCAGTTTGTCTCAGAATCACATGACACTTTGGTCTTATCATGCACCCTTGCCCTACTTTCATCATTGGTAGGTCACCTTGAACCCAAAAATCTGCATTTCACCATGGGTTGTTGACTGGGTATTTTCCCTTGTGTTTGATGGCAAGACATCTATTCACACTTCAGGATTCGTGCAGTGTCTTGGATGCCATTAGCCTTATTGGTGGTTTTCTCGCCTTTTTCAACAGTTTTCATCATTGGCTTCTATTTAGAGGGTATTTTTCATGTACCGCTTGCATTTGGCACATGTGAAAGATGCATAGGGCCATTGGTTCGTGAACATGTTCTTCGTCCGATATTCACCAAATCATGAATCTCCTGCTTTGTTCCTCATGCTGACTAATATGAGATGCTTCAATGCTGTCCTTTCAGCGGGTCTCTTTCCATTGACTTTAGCTCATGTATTCTGTATATGAGACCTAGAGTTTTATGAGTACCTTGAGGCTTGCAGTCATTAGTGGTGGGCTCTCTCACCATTGACATATGGGAATACATCAATGTCTCTTGATCAATGGATCTCTCAAGTGTTCGACACCAAATCCTTTATTCACATTTGTAGAGATGTACTCGGTGCCTTGATACCTACTTTCATCATTGGTAGGTTGTCTCGCATTTGTTAATAGTATACCTCAATGACCAGTAATCAAACAATGTCTCATCGTGTTCGACCTCAACTCATTTATTCACATGATGTAGACTTGCACCAATGGCGGATAGTATAGAAGACTTGAAGACATCACTATGTGGCCGCAACTTTCCTAAGTTGTTGCTTCCATTTCATTGGACTAGTACCTATTTGACTTCAATGATCATGGGAGATCAGATTGTACTCCATGGTATACAAATATCTTTAGATTTATTTTGAGACTGGTTTCACTGGGCCTTGTTCGTGACTATGACAACTCCTAGCATGTAAACGCATTTATATTTCCCTATTCATGACCATGAACACTTGTTTGGTATATTTTACACATGGATCTGCATTTTATTCTTGGCATCCATGTATGCAAAGTTAGTACATAATGCAATGGCAATTGAGTTCGTCCAGCTGGTTCTCTACCACTCCACTTTTGGCTTATTTATAATGTATTTTGGCCATCATAGATACTCCTCTGATCTCACACATTAGGGGGCATCTGTTATAGCAAGATTTTCCTCACCATTGTTATCTTGCACAAAGGGCCTTTTTCCATTTCCCTATGCAGACTTATCATCCCCTTTTTTTATGAATCCAGAGCTAAAAACATACATTTTTCCACACATATGCTCCCTAACTGCTATGAAAGATATGTATATGTTTGTTGCTCCATTACAACTTGCATATATAGGGATTTGTGCCAGAAAATACAAAATGAGGTTGGGTTTCCATGTCACAATAGAAGATCTCTAATCCTTGGCCTTCCATATGCTGGAAACTTTCTGACTTGGCCCTTCAATTTCATTCTGAAGGCTATAAGAGCACAATTTTGAGCTATGGAAAAAGAGAGAGAAAGCATTCAACTTTGAGAGAAAAGTTACTATGGAGAAATCACTTCATATTGAGTCTACATCCCTTTGTCCCTCAAGTCTTAACATAGTGTTCAACCCCCAAGCTCTTCCCTTATTGTTGAGAGGACCTCATTGCCTCTTTCCTATGAGCTTGCCTTTGGTGGAGGATTGAAGTGGTGGAGACCCAGTTGGAAGGAACTTGGTTTCTTGGTTTCGAACCGTGCCGACACGGAAGTCTATAATGTTGACACTTCTGCTGATCAATTATTAATAGAAATACTCCTTTCTTGTCCTATTGATATCTTGCAAATATATGATTATTATCCATGGGCATGTTTGTAATGTTTATTAACAGATTATGCTATCTGATGTTCTAACCCCTTTTATATCATCACTATATACTTTCTTTGCTTGTTTGTTGACAAATTCTTGCTGGTATAAATCTTTGGGTCCAAGTGCTCAATGGTGGAACTTCATCGAATGTTAGATTGAGGTAGGCCTCTTTCTTGTATCGCACATTAGCATATATAGCATATGTTGGAATTGAGTTGATTTCTGCAGTCATACCTGTCTTTTGTGGTTTACCCTTGGCCATAGAGAGTTTTTCCCTTGTAACACAGTCTGAGGTGCTAGAGATCGCCATGAATCTCGAATCAACTCCTATGGGAGAATCCGGCTTAGGTATGAGCCAGATCTTGATTCAGCTAACTAGTTTGTCTTTGCAAGTCGAAGATGTGAAGAAGGATAATGGAAAAGACAAAAGAGAAGTCATATGATGTGTTATATGAAAATATGAAGGCCATGACAAGGAGCACTGTCCCCTGTTTCATGAATACTTGGCCTCGATATCCTCGAGCCCTTTGAAGCAAGTCACATTACCCTGGTGCGAAGTATGCAGAAACAGGCATCGCCCTGGTGAGTGCTATTACATGCATAAGTACGTTCAGACACCCACAAATTTATATTTCACATTCTATAAGTCAATAGGGAATTATGATAGGGATTGTAGGGCCTACGACCTCATGCATGAAAGGTCAATAGATATATACAAAATTCAAGGTCAAGTACATCAAGAAGGAAACACTATGTAGTATAACTCTCCAGGAAGAGGAAACTTCAACCCTCATGGTGGATTAAGAGGATGAGGACGAGGAGGAGGTATGGGATGAGGTTGAGGAGAGATAATATATTATAACTGTGCACAGCCAGGACACTTGGCAAGGGACTGTCATAACCCTTGTACCACTTGCAGTTATTGCAACTCTTTCGAGCATGTTATCGAGGACTGTCCTGTGCTACTAGCTAAGCTTCAGGAAAGGTGAGGATCTCAGAAGAATTCACAAGTGCAACTGATATATGATGAACCTCACAAAGTAGACCCTAGAGTCATTGTTATCACTTGAGGGGGCGCTGCTATAGGAGAGGATAGAATGACCCAAGGAAAGACTACAAAGGACTCAAGAATCAAGAAAGCTATAGAGAAGATCTAGACTTTTGATGCAAATAAAGAGAGACAAATATTTTAGGAGGCAAGAAAAGAGTTCAAAGGAGACAAAGGTTCTTCATCCAAAACACGACCAGACGTAAGAGAATATGGAAAGCCTCAGGCATTTGATCAGTCTACTTTGCCGAAAGAAGGAAAAGAGGTAAGCAAGCTCATGGAATTTTTATATACTTGTATTAAGTTGATTCAAGATGAAAACGTTGTACAAGAGCTACATAATTTAATCAGACAATATGAGCTAGGAAAGATAGATCCCTTACTGAATAAGGTAGTACACCAAATTGCAAGGAAGATAAGGACAAATAAAGAATTACACTTGAATGCTCAAATAGGAGAGTATGACATAGACTATGTGGTCCTTGACTTAGGGTCGAATGTCAATGTCATGACGAAACAAACCTGGGCACTAATGGGAAAACCAAAGTTGATCTACTCCCCTATCAGGATTAGGATGGCTAATCAACAAGCTATCAACCCATTTGGATGGTTGGAGCATGTCCCTGTGGACATTGACTGAGTTAGAACGTTTGCAGATTTTGAGGTAATTGAGATAGTTGATGACAACTGCCCTTACCCTACGCTGTTAGGAATTGATTGGGCCTTCAACAATTCCACTATGGTTGATTTAAATAAAAGACGTATGACATTTGAAAAATATGGCCTTAGGGTCATTGCACATTTATATCCAGATGAAGCTCAACGATACACAGAACCCATCAGAGAGGAAGACCACACATACGAACTGGAAAACATTTACAAACTAACGGCCATACAACAAGATTACATTAATCCTACGGTCGATGGGAACCTAAGCTAGCGGAGTGATAACGCATGTTCATCAGACTCAAAATAAACACTGGAGAACTGGCATAACCAGATGTATGAAGTATCTACAAGGAAATGTGCTAGATTAACCAGAGAAGTTTGCTGGATCGACACAAAAGTGAGTAAATTACCCACATTTGATGGTCTGAACCCTTTAGAATCCTTCCTATCAGACTTTGAAGCAAGTGTACCAGCACAACAGAGATTGTTGGCAATGGATGAGGCCCTAAAAGCCACACCAGCAAGATGGTGGGGGACACATAAAAGCAATATCACAGACTGGATACAATGTCGTACTTTGACGATAGTGCGGTTCTCAGCACAAGCAGAAAGATGTGAAGTAAGGTACACAGGTCGAAGTTTCCCAAAGGACCATGTGCGAAGAATCCTGGAGTGACATTCCTCGAGCACAATGGGTGCATAGATTCATTAACATGCTAGAAACTACCCCTATCAACTGGTACCTTCAAGTGGAGCTGCACCTCATCACTGCAGATTGGGAAGGTATGACCCAAAATTTTGTAACCGCCTTTTTATTTGAAATTCAATACCCTTCAGTAGATCAAGCATTATAGACTTTGAGACAAAAATTATTTGAGGAGGTGCCTAGCCTCCCTTTGGAACAAGAAGAGGACGAATGGATTGCACCTCTTTAGAAACTTCAAAGTTGTTACAACATCAATGCTGGCGAAGACGATGATTCGAGGAAGGTGAACATCTTAAAAATATAAGGCCAAAGAGACGTGGAAGGACCTAAAGTTGAGCTACCATTTATTGGTCAGCTAATCAAGATTAAGAAGGTCAATATTGGAATAGAGGAGACACCGAAGCTTGCAAATGTCAGAGATTATTGGGATGCTGCTACCATTGACAATATTATAGAGTTGTTGCATGAGTATCAGGACTTGTTTCTGACCAAGTTCACTGATATGAAGGGTATCAAAGGACCTATGGGAGATATGAGGATCCCTTTGAAACAAAATGAAAAACCAGTCAAATAGAGACCCTACAGGTTGAACCCTAAATATAAGGAGAAAGTGAAGATTGAGCTTGACAGAACGCTGGAAGCAGGGATTATAGAACCTGTCGAAGAGTCAGAGTAGATCAGCCCTATGGTGGTGCAGGAAAAGAAGACATGTGAGATCAGGATCTATGTAGATCTCAAGAAACTGAACAATGATTGTTTGCATGACCCCTTCCCTACACCATTCACTGATGAAGTGTTAGATAACTCGGGAGGCCAGAAGGTATATTCTTTTACAGATGGATTTTCAGGATACCATCAGATCCAGATTTCCAAGGAGGATCGCCATAAGACCATGTTTTCCACAGAATGGGGATCCTACCAATATACAGTGATGCCATTTGGATTGAAGAATGCCCCAACCATATTCTCCAGGGTGGTGGTCGAAGCATTCAAAGAATTTTTGCATAAATTTCTAGAAGCATATTTTGATGACTGGACTGTTTTTAGTTTGTTGAAAAATCATGTTGAATGTCTAAGGCTAATGTTGGACAAATGCAGGCAGTGTCAAATTGCTTTGAATCTGAAGAAGTGCATCTTCTTCTCACCATTTGGAGTGTTATTAGGTCATATTGTATGTAAGTAGGGATTGCTGGTAGATCCATCTAAAATTTCCATTATCGTTGATTTTCCACCTCCCATTTCAGTCAAACAACTGTGCACTACGCTGGGACATACTGGATATTATCGAAAATTCATCAAAGGATATGCCCAGATTACAACACCTATGGAGAAGCTTCTGAAGAAAGTCTGTCAGTTTAGATGAACGAAAGAATGCTAGCAGAGCTTCGACACACTGAAACAGAAGATGGTTACCGCGCCCATTCTGGTTTTTCGAGATTGGAGTAAGGAGTTTCATGTGCATGTCGATGCATTTTCAATTGCATTGGGATATGTGTTAGCACAATCAGGAACAAGAGATATAGAACACCTGTTAGCCTTTGCTAGGAGGAAGCTATCAACAACAGAAATTAATTACACCACTACAGAGAGAGAAGGGTTAGCCATGGTGTATGCGCTACAAAATTTCCACCACTACTTGTTGGAAGGACACTTTAAAATGTTTACTAATCACTCTGCACTGAAGTACCTAGTCAACAAGCTAGTGTTGGGGGCGAGAAAATGAAGATAGCTTCTTCTATTTTAGGAATATGATTTTGAAATTGTGGTTAAACCAGGAAGAATGAACAAAGGTCTTGACCACTTATCGAGGTTGGAACATGGTGAAGAGCCCACCATTTTGGAGGATACACTACTGGATGCACAACTGCTAGCCATTGGAAAGATTGATGACCACTTCACAGACATAGTCCAGTTCCTGTCAACAGGAATATAACCTAGTCAGTATACAGTTCCCCAGAAGAAACAACTAGTGGTGCTCACTGTAGACTTTTCACTTATAGCTGGACAACTCTACAAGATGGGACCTGAAAAGATATTAAGGAGGTGTGTTATGGAGGTAGAGCGACCACTGATCCTTGTAGAAGCTCATGAAGCCATCACATGAGGACATTATTTAGGGAAAGCGACTACACAAAAGGTTCTGAGAGCTGGCCTTTGGTGGCCTACCTTACACAGAGATGCTAAATATTATTACAGAGCCTGCGATGTATGCAAAAGAGTTGAGAAACTATCCAGAAGAGATGAAATTCCATTAGCACCACAACTGACCTTCCAAGCCTTTGATAAATGGGCCATTGACTTCGTGGGACCTATAAACCCACCAGGAAAGCGCACAGGAGAAAGGTACATCATTACTGCGACATAATACTTGACTAGATGGGCTGAAGTAAGAGCAGTTAAGGACTATAGTGCAACTATAGTTGCACGTTTTATATTTGATGACATCATAACCAGGTTTGGATTCCCAAAGATCCTTATGAGTGATCAAGGTGCACATTTCATCAATAAGACAATTGAAGCCCTGACTGAGGAATTTGCAGTCCATCATCAGAAGAGCACACCTTACCATCCACAAGAAAATGGGGTAGTGGAAGCATTCAAAAAAATCTTTGAGACAATGCTGATGAAGATTTGCAGTGTGAACAGGGATGACTAGGATTTACGAGTACCTACAGTACTATGGGCCTATAGGACCACTTGCAAGAAACTAACAATGCAGACCCCTTTTAAGTTGGTTTATGGTCTCGAAGTTGTTGTCCCAATGGAATACTTGGTGCCAAGATTAAGAATTGTTTCCTTCACAGACATGGATGACACTGACGTTATTCGAGAGATGCTCACACAGTTGGTCGAACTAGAAGAGGACAGATTTATTACAGGATTCCATCAGCAAGTTCAAAAGGAACGAGAGAAGGCCTATCACGATAGGCACATACAAAAGAAGGCATTCAAGCAAGGTGATTTGGTACTGGTGTATAAAAGTATGTTCCTGAAACACCCTAGGAAGTTCATAACGCATTGGCTCGGACCATATGATATCACCTACGTTACAGAGGGAGGAGTTGCGCAACTGAAGACTTTAACTGGAAAATAGAAGGACGGTTTGGTAAATGGGAGTTAGCTAAATTTGTACTATGACAACCAGATGCCTCGTAGCTCTCAGTAAACGCATGAGGAAAAGAGTCTAGGTACTAGGTGCAGTTGAAACTGGGTACTAGACACAGAAAAAACAGTTTGCACAAGGAGGGACAGGAGGCATAGAGCAAAAATCAAAGACTGCACTGTGCAGTCCGAAGTCGATGTAAAACAAAAGGATCAGATATGAAGTGCCTCGGGATGAGTCACAGGTGAGTGTTGGGGGCCTGTTGGCCCTTGGTTATGAAAGGAAGTGAAGATCAAGGAAGAAAAGGTGAAATGCGAACTTCACGGAAGACACAGTGACTGTTACTGGATCAAAGTGAGAAAAAGAACAGAAAAGACAGAGTGAAGAAAGGAAAATCAATTCATTGAATGAGGAAATTGAGGATGATAGATCAACAAGGAAGAAGGATCATGGACAACTCATCAAGCAGAAAAAGCCACCGTTGGATTCTTTGGAGCACCGCGTGAGAAGGAAGGAAAGATAGGCTGGCAAAGCCTGGAAAACGTAGGTCAAGTTGACCTAGGGTTTTAGACACCTAGGGTTTTGACACTTAGGTTTTGACCTAAGGCTATCGGTGAGCTATTGTAATGTATAAATAAAGGTCTAAAGGACCTGGGCCAGGTTGATACGATCTTGTTGTTCGATCTAGTTGTATTGTTGATGTGAGTGATTATTGTATTGTGAGAGATAAGTGCTAAGTGTGAGAGCCTTCTGGTATTGTAATATCTTTAGCTGGGTGCAAAGGTCAAGTCCTACAGTTGGGTGTGCAGGAAGGGGAGAGAAAGAGATAAGAAGAAAGAAGATATTCTAGCTGAAAGCGCAGACAAGAACTGTATGCTTTATTTTAATATATCATAAGCACAGTTCTGTGGACGTAACTCTAGAGAGAGGGTGAACCACATATCTATTGTGTTGTATGTGTGATTGATGATTTGATCTTTGTCGTTGTTATACTGTTATTGCATTGTTGTGTTAGATTAGATCTATAGTTGTGTAGAGTAGATCTAAGAATATACTAGATATATGATTGTTTTGTTGTTGTTACATTAGATCCACTTGATATTCCCTTTGGTTGTAGACATATCTGTCATGCAAACCTCTCATAGCTTTAGGTGAGACTACATCTGCCTTGCAGGTGTTGCCGAAAGGGCCAGTAGCTAGGGATTGTTGGTGTGCTCTTGGAGCCGAACCCTGGGTCTGCCCCTATTCCAACAATCTTCGCCAAAGACTTGGAGTTATTTCTATTCCAAAATGAATGCTTTTTGAATGCTTATCTTATATGTTTTATATTTACACGAGGAAACACCATAAGAGGATAGTTTAGTCAGGGGGAGCAGCCTCATATGGAAATATACCTTTTCCATTGATGACGAAGGGGGATATTTTTATCAGATGCAGAGGATAGAGGCATGGTTCCATAGGGAGAAGATGAGAGTTTTATCAGATGCAGAGGACATAGGCATGGTTCCAGGGGGAGAAAATTTATCAGATACAGAGGAAAGAGGCATGGTTATAGGGGGAGCATGAATGATATGATTTCAGTATCACATTAGAGTGTTTCCATCAATGCCAAAAGGGGAGATTGTTGATTAAGGTTGGTTGTCATTGATGTCAACACTTGAAGAAAGCCCCGTAGCACAAAGGTTTGGGTAATGGACCCAAGTTTTTTTTATGTAAAGATGACTCATTATTGTATTTTCATGGTTGATAAGAAGTAAAGATGGATGAACTCCAAAGTGGTCCCCTTATGGTGAAAGACCTCACGGGAAGACGCTTTGTGAAGTGAGAGAACCCATGCTTAATTATGGAATAATGAGATGAATGACAGTTATTTTTTTAGTGAAACTATCCTAGATGGATAGTGCTTATCATGCCATTTCCGGTGGTATGTGGAACGTCACATAACTCCTCACAGTTAGAGAGTTATGACCATATGATGTTGGAGAACCCCTCATAAGTCTTATAGAAGCCCCTAAGGGTCAAAGTGCTTTGGAAAAGAAATTATTTTAAATGAAGAAGCCCTAAAATAAGGAAAGTATAAAGCTACATGAAGATATAAACAAGAGGCAAATATCACTCATTAAAAATACACTTGTACATTTTGTATATCTATTTTCTTGTGTAAAGCTTCTTGTAAATACTTGTGGATACATCTGAAGTGGCGAACGTCTGAGGTAGCATGAAGGGTTGATGGAGAAATTCTCAGATTTACAGAAAACCCTATTTTCTGAGGTGTACAAGGGTTGTTTGTGTATAGGGTGCGTACAGTACATGGGTTGTCTGTGTATAGTGAGCGTACGTACACGGGCTGGTTGTGTGGGTGAGTACATGTTGGTAAAGCCATGGAAACTTGAGAAAATGAAGATGCAGAGGTTCTAGATTCCGAGATCAAGCTCCCAAGAAGGTCTAAAGTGCTCAAATACATCAGATCCATCCATTGGTTCAAAAGTTATGTCTTATTTCTATGAATAGTTGGATTTTTATGTATGCATGAGGAATGACAATGGAGATTTTAGGATTATCCCTAGAGAGACTAGTGGCTACATGGGATCTTCTGCATAATTCAGATCTACAGAAATACAGTGTTGGCATATTTATCATTGATACTTCTTGTGAGGCACATCTTGTATTTCTTGGAATATGGCTAGGGTTTTTTATGGTCCATGGTTGAGAGCTTTTATTTGTGTAGTAGTTGATGTATTGAGAGCTTGATTATCAGAAAGGGGTTGATGACTAAGATCACGTGAGGGATATTATACTTGTTCATGATTACACATAACTGTATGACACATGACTAGAGAGAGACATACTTGCCTTGAGTAAAGGTTATATATGAGGATGCATACTAGGGTACAGTTATAGTCTGGATACAATGAAGTTTTCAAGCGAAAGAAAACCCTAGTTCTAGAAGGAATATGCAGGCTGCATAACAGTTACGGCACGTACATACGTGGGCTACATAACATATAAAATGCATACATATGTGGGATGCATCACTACATGTCACATATCTGTTGTATTTTTGTGGATACATGTTCAGTGCAGGTATAGATTCATTATAGGGCAGTTGTACTGATTGGATACAGGGCAGTGGTACAGGTTGATATAGTTGTACAACAGTATATCTCACAGTGACATGTTGACAATGGTTCCATCATTCTAATTCTACTTTAGGGAGGTTGGACGGGGCAAGGAAAGGTGGTTGTAGACACCTTCCAGTTGTAGCCGAAGAACATAGGGGGTTGTAGCCTCCTTCTGGTTGTAGCCAGAGAATTGGGGAGTTGGAGATTTCCTCAGGTTGTAGCCTGAGAAACTAGGGGGTTGGATCCTCCTTCTAGTTGCAGGTGGAAAACAAAGGAAGTTGGTGCTTCCAATGAATGTAATTCTTCAAGACATATAAGAAAAAACATTCTGTGGTTTTATCCCGATTTGGGTTTCCACGTAAAACATTGGTGTACTATGTATGTGTGTGATTGTTTATTTCTTATAGCTCATTATTGGATAATAATTCTACATTGATATAACATTTGGTGAAAAAGGATTATAATTACGCTATTACTGATTCACCCCCCCTCTCAGTAATCCAACACATCTTGCTAAGGAATACCCTAGTACATATCCTATTTGTCTTTGTTGTAAAGCTATTGGTCATGAGGTTGAGGATTTCCCTAGGATGATTGCTAAATTTGAACAAATGAATATGAATCAAGAGAATAAAATAATGTTAGAGAATCATAAAGAGTTAGACTCAGAGAAAGCTCATACTATGTTAAAATAAGTAATGGATGATCACAAAGACATCAGTTTACCAGAGATCTTAAAAGAAAAACAATGCATAGAAACAAGAATCAAAGACTTCGACATAGACTGTGTCTTGGATGAGGAAACACAAGTGAATATTATGCCAGAAAGCACTTGGGAAATTTTTGGAAAGCCTGCTATAGTCCCTTCATTGGGAAGAATAGGATTGTTTAAAGGAAAGATGATAACCCTATGTGGAAGAGTTAATAATGTACCTATGATTTCTCATGCAACATCGTCTGAAGAAGAATTTGAAGTCATTAAGTTTGTTAAGAACAACTCCCCTTTCCCACTTTTGTTAGGAAAGACTTGGATTGAGAAAGATCAGATTTGAAGGAAAGCAGAGGAGGAAGCTACAGAATAGAAAAACCAAGAATTGAGGGACTTCATAGCTAGGAAAATAGAGTGACTACTAGAAGAACAAGAGGATAAGTCGAAGCACCAAAAGGTAAGAGAATTAGCTATCGAAGTTGAAAGAACAAAGGAAGGCTTAAAGAACTTGTCCATGCAGGAAAGAAGTGTAGCCACCCTAGAAGTAGTAAGAGAAGAGGTATTACCTTTGAACCTTTTGAAAGACCATCGACAAAGTGAAGTCACTTTAGTAGAAAAAGATAATAATACAAATGGAAAGAGGAATCCATAAACTCAGATCGTAGGAAAGAAGGCAAGGAAGATTAATAAGAATAAATCTAAGTTAGAGAAACTATAGGAAGCTATAGAGAAAAGAAGGAAGACATAGCAGGAGACAGGTCCGCAAAAGTTGAACCTCATTGAAATAATAGAACAATGCAGAATGGGACTTCGCCATGGTGAAGCTATATGATCGTTGAAGGCACCCCGACTGTTAGAATGACGCTCCAGAATGGCTAGAAACACAGTTATTGATGGAAAGACTGTTGTTGAACCATTGGGACTGCCCCACAATAGACGGATTCACATTGATGGATGCATTCTTGGCTGTTGGAAGAATCTGTTACGACATTATTTATTTAACCCGTCGGACGTTGCGTCGGGACCACTTTTTTCCACTTGTGATTATCCGAGCTAACAGAGAATCAATTGCATACCGCATTGTGCTTTCTAAAACTCACCATCCATTTGATTACCTTCTCTGCTTGTTTGCCTACCCGATCTCCTTGATTACAAGTGTGAATGTCGGGCGAACTTAGCACGTTAGAGAAGTCTGTGGAGGAGATTCTCGTCGATCTCATGGCTTAGAAAGTCATGTCTGTAGGAATACAGGCATCATCGATCGGAGGATTGCAAGAATCCCCATCGACTGGATGTCGTTCTAGCCGAACCATGACTGAGAAGAAAAGCAAGCACTGCGACGATCTGGCTAACATGAAGTAGATCCCGTCGGTCTTGCCTAACTACATCCCACCTCTGGCTGGAACGGTTAACCGTGACAACATTTCACAGGACTTTGAGTACGTCTTGATCACCGCATACATCCCGAAGGGGATACACATAGTTGGACCCCAGTTAGGACACATCCCAGTGCTAAAGAACAACGACTTGAACCTCGGCGATAGGAAGAACTACGTGATGCTCGTTCCGCATAGATACCTAATGAGGACGACTGGGAAGAAGCCTAAGATAGTATCCCAGCCGTGGATAAAGGAGCTCACGCAGTCGATGATCTTGAACATGATGAAACTCCCTCACTTCGATCAACATAAGCAGGTTAACACTTGTGTTAAACTCCTCCTGTCGTGCTACCATGGGGGTTATCTGTGGCTAGATAGACACATCACTGTGGATCCGGTGTTGATCCACTTGATCACTGAACTGATCATGCAGGGACCGGACCCTCAACAGTTCTACCCAGGGAAGACTTCATATCGCTCCCTGGAACAACGCATCAAGGAAGACTATGGCGATGTAGAGAAGGGAAAGAGAGCCTACAAGGTAGCCTCTATCCAGGATGGTGCAGTGCGCCTTGCTTTCCAACTAATAGCTGGAAAGCTCGTCAGAAAGAACCGTCCAACACAAGTCACAAGTTTCGTAGTGGACATCGTAGGGAAGTGCGTAGAAGGAATGCAGATGAACTGGGTGAGTTACCACTTTAGTTGGTTACTGGTATTGATCGCATTTGTCACTTGGAAAATGCTG
The DNA here is from genome assembly GCA_032191745.1 of Picea mariana. Taxonomy (NCBI): domain Eukaryota; kingdom Viridiplantae; phylum Streptophyta; class Pinopsida; order Pinales; family Pinaceae; genus Picea; species Picea mariana. The sequence continues at coordinate 22,202 of JASDQU011314038.1, forward strand.
AAAGGAGAAAACTTCTGGGAAGTTTTCTCCTTTCAGCATTTTCCAAGTGACANTGAAAGGAGAAAACTTCCCAGAAGTTGAGCCATCGGAGCCATTGGCCGCAAGGTTCTCCACCTTGTGGTACACAAATGATATGGCGAAGAAATGACAATCGAACATGGTGTTGCATGCCTACTAATAGCAGTTGAAGCACACCATAGAATCATTCCCTTGCATGACACCGAATACATTGCATCATTACAAACCACTAGAGAAGTTCCATGCAGATCGACACTTCATATACATCACTGCATGCAGGGATGAAAGTAAGGAGGATCTACAATCCTATTACAAATTGACCAATGAAGATATGGAGGAGATCACCAAAGAATGTCCAACAAAGTTCCTTGTACCGGTGGAAGATGTAGAGATCTTCGACCTCGACATCATTGGAAGCCCCTTGGTCACTCGAGTCAAGCATGCTGGGTAGAGCAACGCGAAGAAAAATAAGAAAAAGGAGGAAGTGAAGAACATAGAAACTGATGAGGAGGACAACGCCTCAAAGGAAAGTAGGTCTAACTCACCCACAGAAGGTGGAGGAGAAGTAAACCAAGAAGAAGGGGGAGAAGGACAAAAACAAGGAAAAGACAAAGTTACACCACCGAAGGATCCCCTTACCACGACAGAAACACCACAGAAGAGGAAGGTTTCCCCAAAGAAACCTTCAGCAAGAAAGAAGACCCGAGCCAATAAGCCCCAGTCGAAGAATGTGCTCACAATGGACAATGTCGATCTCATCATTACAGTCATAGAGGATGCTTCATAGGAACTCTTGCAAAGACATGGAGCAAAGAAAGAAACAATGTATGATAGAATCGAGGAGGAGCTAAAGGAGATACAACATGCTATTCACTTGAGCCGCGCAGTAGCCACTGCGCCATCTTCATCAGAGATTACAGAATTGGGGGATGAGCCCGCCCAATTATGAAGGCTAGTAGATGCAATATAGGCCCGACTCCACCGAGCCCAAGAAGAGGATGAGAAGGCCATAGAGGCCTTGAAGCAAGAAAAGGAGGAAATCCTAGAGAAACTCTACGTTGCGCAGTCCTACGTAACTACCTATGAGAAGGAGAAAGATGAAATCCAGACGATGTTTGAGGAGGACAAAGAGAAGATGTAGAAAGAAAAGGACCATTTTCTCGTAGAGAAGGTTGCGATCACATAAGCAATGGGTAAAGTACTTCGCTTTGTTCTAGGCTTAGCACAAGAGGAAATTGAATTAGTTGAGATGCAGGTAGGGAAGATTACTGAGGAAATCTAGCAGCTCCAAGCAAGAATAACAGAGTTAGAGATCCAAGCAATGCCGAGCACTCCGCAGGAGGTGCACGATCAGAGGGAAGAAGCTACAAACAAAGCAATAGAAAGAATCAGGGCACTCACCTCAGAGTGTAAACAAATGAGTGGTCGACGTGCACATACCTATGAGTGCCTCGCAGAAGATATAGAGCTGAGGAAACTAGAAGCACAACTATAGGAGGCGAAGCAGTAAGCATCCACCGTGCAAGCGCAGATGAAACTACTCACTGTGGTCGAGAAAATGAAGAGAAATTAGGAGCAATGCACAGTCCAACACCAAGTTACTACCATCCAGAGCAAAGTCATGGAGGTTACACAGAGACTACAGCCAGTGCAGGATGAAGCCTGCATGATTTTTGAAGAGATCGAAGGACAAGGCTCACAGCTAGAACAAGTGGTTGTGATAGTGTAACAACACCTAGAAGGGCCTGTTATAGAGCAAGTGATTCAAGAGTTCATCAAGTAGGAAGCTCTAGCGAAGTAGCAAGTTGAGGTAGCTCAAGCTAAGCTCAAGGCCTTTGAAGTAGTGTTTCCCAGATCTGAGTGACTCAGGATGTGTCACGGGTGAGTGTTGGGGGCCTGTTGGCCCTTGACCAAGTTTTGAGGAAACATTGGTCGTGATTGACTACTTTTGGGACTTTGACAGGCTAGTCGAAGATGGAGCACCTAGGCAGAGCTGAGATTGTGGGATATCACCTATTTTGTAGGATTTTAGGGTTTATGTAATGGGTTAAGGGATGTCAGCCCATGGGTTTACCCATGGTTAGGCCTTTTTGTAATGTATAAATAAGTAGTAGCTAAGCAATGTAGAGTGGCCATTGGCTTAGTGCATGATTGGTCAGATTGTATTGTATGGGATTTGTGCGAGAATGTGTTAAGACTTGCAGAGCTAAGTGCAAGTGATTTTAAGTTCTTTGTGCAATAAACTATGGATGTAAGGCTCTGTGTTGATAAGGATTTGGATTTCTGCCTTGACCTAATTATAGGAAGCTTGATCTACTACTGTAGTGCGCAAATCACATATCCGTTGCGAAGTTAGTGTTGGATTACTGAGAGGGGGGGTGAATCAGTAATAGAGCAATATAACCATATAATCCAAGTGTTATATCAATGAAGCATTATTATCCAATAA
>JASDQU011314039.1:8465-19240 GCA_032191745.1 Picea mariana
TTCACTTGCCTCTTCGAGGGGGCATCCTCCTATTGAGCTTCAGCTCCCAACACAATACTTCTCTTCATGTCTCATTACATTGCTTGAACCCCTTTATATAGTGCTATCACCACCTAAGAACATTCTAGAGGAGGAATCTTCTAGAAGTAGAACCTTCTAAGAAGTCCTCTTATATTTATTATATCTAACTACCATAGTGGGTCTTATTTAATAATATAGTGGACCTAGTCCACCTTTCATTGAATGATCTCCACTATTATCACTATGGGCCCTCTGGGCCCCCCCACTACCTCTCTAGCTACCTTACAACATAGTTACCAACTTGATGATAAAATTTACCCCATTTCAAAAAGTTGTGCTACTTGAAGTGCCATTTTTCTTAAAGGTTAAAATTACAAAATTTTGCAACTATGATGTGTAATGTTGTAAACAAAAACCTTAAAATCAACTTCCAAATAAAAAACTAGCACCCCCCTTTTTTCGGATTAAAATTACTTGAGTTGTTTGAAACTGTGACCTTGACAACTAGTACCATTGGGAACAAAGTCCTTAAAATTGATCCTCAAATCAAATCAAATCAAAACGTGGTGCTTGTTGATGTTTGAATCGGTTAAGGTCCAAAAAACAACCTCACGAGGATACAAATCCCCCTACATTTTTATAGAGGTGATACTCCTCTTGGTCTGAAAGATATATCTTGAATTCGAGATAATGTTAGGCAGCAAACCCTAAAATATTATTGCTTAGTTTTATATTGAAATGGTTCTTGATAACCTGGCCTGATATTTATGTGTAACAAATTGTTTCTTTACGATAAAAAGATCGAATAAAATATTCAATATGAGAATATATTTATTCTCAGCAACATATATACAACCCTTTATATCACATACAAATAGAGGATACATCCATATCATCTCACAAGAAATAAGAGGAAATAGTTTTGATCATTTCAAAGAAATTTAAATTAGTTCTTCATTCATAACTGAAAGAATTAGATGGGAATACTCCAAAAATATCACACTCAGAAATCTTAATATTTGAAAAATCATTAAATCAATCCCCCAAAATAGTTCTCTGTGGAGTTTTATTCATAAAAATATTCAACAATACAAAATATCTGAGCAAACTAATTGACTAGTGTTCAAAAATGAAGTTTGTCAAACACAAGACTAAATCTCAATGAATCCAATAGACAATCATGGATTGCATTTGATAGTCACATATATGGTTGTAAATACTCTATTATTATATAAATAAAATTCTTGGAAGAATACAAGAGAAGCACTCAAGAACTCAGCCTTATGTTCAGTTCAAAACTATTGCATAAAGCCTTGAGAAAATGGTGTAGAAGAAAAATAAGAATGGAGAATATGGAGATCTTTGTTTTCTTATCAAAAGTTTGGTTGCATGTTAATGGTTGGACCCTTATATTATGATCTTTTGATTTCCTGATTCTCTCATTCTTTCATGAAGTCCAGTCATTCTTTTTAAAATCTGCTTTTCTAACTTCTTGAAGTAGTTAGTTTTATTTTGTTGAATTTTCCATATGCTTTCTTTTATTCTTGATATAATCACTTTAATTAATGTCTCTTTGAAGCCTCATTAATGAATTTGTATCATTGATATTAGTTTCTTGAAGTGGGCCACTTTTTGTCTTTAATAAAAGTTTTTAAATTAACTTTTATTTTAAAAATTTTAACTAGTTGCCCCTTTTAAAGAGAGGACTATATTTTAATTTTATGGGAAACATATTTAACTTTTCATACATGGAAACCATTTTATATGTAACCTTCATCATCTTATATTTCCAATGAGTTCTCCTGGGTGAAATTTTGATTTCTAGATCTCAAGATATAAGCTCGTGAAGTCGAGGTACCAAGCAAATTTATCAACAAAGAATGAACATATAGTTGACTTTTATTTTAATTTTTGATAACATCATGACCAATTTAAGCTCTTGAAACATGTTCCATCATGTTCCTCGTCGAAATACCTTTCCAACGAGATATAGTTTGTCCAAAATCCAACTCACAGATCTCGAGATATGGCCTCCAAGAAATCGTTTCTGAACAATGGTCCATTCAACTCATGGGTTAATCTTAACCCTTCATTTGAATTTTCCTCCTCCATTTAAAAGTTCGACTTTTCCTTTGTAATATATATCCCCACATTCATTTTAGTGATTGGGAGTTTGTTGTTTATATTAAAAAGTTTAGCATGCCTTACATGTGAAGCATAAAGAGTAAATGGAGATTCGATCCCTTAGAAAATTAATGAAAATGATTAAATATTTTGGTAGCCCTATCATCATCCACCATGATCCCAATCAACGATGAGTCAACATCAAGTCATTAGTGAGTCAACATCCATGTGTCACGATGCCATAGAATACAATAAGTTTGAACCACATGTCATCATATGATTGGTCAACACATGTCACACTTACATTGGTTTCCATGTGTACTCGTGTGACTGGATATCAGGTCTACATGGCATGATTTCATTGGTTGATGGAACTGCTACATTTCATGAGGTTATTAGCTTCCATGTGTCATAAATGGTTGGCTACATAAAACTTAGTTAAATGGTCAGGTTAATGGAATGAGAGATGGGTGAGGTGAGGGTGACGTGGGAGGGGTTGGCGAAGAAAGGGGAAATGGAGGGATAAGGGAAATCCCATGGTGCATGAAATTCCGTGGTGTATGGAATAAGGGAAGGGGGATAAGGGGATGGATGGATAAGGGGGATGGAGAAGATCCAATAAAATTCTAATGGAAGCAAGCGTACAGATGGAGGTAAGGGATGGAAGGATAAGGGAAGTGAGGAAAGTTGGAGATGAGTGAACCCGCGGTGCATGAAATTTAAAAATAAATCGAAGTATGGAAAGAGGTACAAAGTTGGAAAAATAATTTAAGTAGGAATAAGATAAGAGATTAAGAGTTCGAAGATATAAGAGAAGTTCTAAGACTTGGAAGATAATACGAGATATTCTAAGAAAATGAACATGGTTCCAAGAATTTTTGTAATTGCAATAAAATTATCTTTTGAGATTTGTTTATTATTATTTGAGGATCAGGAAAATAGAAGTGATCAAATTTTCAAGTGTTGCTAATAACACTCTCTTTTCTATTTTGAGGTTCAAATTACAACTTGTTTGATATTGTAACCATAAAAACTAGTATCACTATGAAGTAAAACTTTGAAATCAACACTCAAACCAAAACATGGTGATACTTAATTTTTTTTTTTTAAACTATCTTATAAATTATGTTATTTTAACTTTTAAATGTTCATTTTTATTTCTATTCTCATTTTTTTAAAATTATCTTATAAATTATACTATTTTTAAATTTAAAATGTTTACTTTTATTTTTATTCTTTAATTTAAATTTTATTTTTTCAATAAAAAAATCCATTATTTCCTTTATTTTATAATTTTATATACGAAAAAATCAATGTTGTGTGTAGCATTGTGTTATCATTGAAATGTTGATTTTTATTACTTTCTCCTCTAATACTTGGTTTCAATGTTAAATTCATTATTATTCATCTAATACTTAGTTTAATGTTAAATTAATTATCATAAATTGTATTTGCCATATTTTTAATACTCCCTTCATCTAATACTTTTCGTTTTAATCTTAAATCCATTATGATAATACGAATTGTGCGTAGCATCAGGTTATCATTAGAATGTTGATTTTTAATACTTCTTCATCCAATACTTGGTTTCAATGTTAAATTCATTATTATTCATCTAAGACTTAGTTTAATGTTAAATTCATTATCATAATATGAAGTGTATTTGCCATATTTGTTAATACTCCCTTCATCTAATACTTTTAGTTTCAATCTTAAATCCATTATCATAATATGAACTTTATATACCCACTAAACTACAACCACAATAAACTAAATTAAAAGGTTGTTAACTTTTAAAAACTAATCTCATTTACAAATGAGAATTATTTAAATGCTTTTTATTGTTTTTATGGTTTAATTTAAATTTAATTTAAAGACATTTTTATAAGAAATATTTTTAATAATAATAATAGTAATAATCTGTTTTTAGGTTATGGTCAAGCCACATTAAATTGATGTATGAGATTCTCTTGTTTGTGGGATGAGGGACCTTCGTTCACCCAATGATTTGACTAATAAAGTCTATGAAAATATATATACCCTACCCCCTCTAGATTTGAACTTGTAACCTCTTAAGAGGAAACACTTGTTTTTAACCATTAAACCCCAAACTAAAACAATCATACTTCAATATATAAATTAAAAATAAAATAAAAAAAAATTCCAAGCATAGGATTAAACTTTAGATTATTATAAGATTACATTACCATTATCGGGATCCGAGTTTCAGTCTTCTTACGGATCCGCCCGTGACCTATAGCCACTGAAGGTTAGCCCGGATCCGCCCGTGACCTATAGCCACTGAAGGTTAGCCCGGATTGAGCCAGTTTTTTTTCCATTGTCTGTGTGTGTTGAGTTGAGAAGAAAACTGATTTACATTGAGGAGTGAAGGATTTGTTGTCCGATATCTGTCTGTGTGTGCTGAGCATAAAATCTATCTGCGTCGAGGTCTGAAATATGCAACTGTAATGAAGGATGGTGTGGATTATCGAAAGTCGATAGCGGACGTGCCAACCGAAAGCTACTATGCAGACTCTCTCTTAGGGATTTACGCAAATCTGAGTTGGGATCCCCTGTTGCTGGAGGTCCCTGCATATATTCGAGCGTCTTCACTGTATCGATAGATTTTAGTAAAAATTGCTCTCATGATTTTACTTAATTAAATGTTATATGCATAAGGGGTTCTGATTAATCGACTTGTTCAAAATCTGGGAGTAATTTGGCATATTTGCTGATATTTTGGATTTGAATCAAAACAATTTACATCTTTTTGGCATAATTTTTTGGAGGGTTCGTATGATATATTTTGTTTGAATGGCCATGTGCATACATTTATATATAAAAAGGGAAAAAGTGATAGTTTACTATCTTATTGCATTAGGAATAGTGATGAGGGCTGTTAAAGGTTTTGTGTTTAATCTACTTGTTTGTGTGTTGAGTGTGTTGAAGGTTTTGTGTTTGGAAGCACTCTAAGAGATTTACGGGAGAAAGGAGCTGGGAAGGAAGAAATTCCAAGAAGATTTGTAAAGAGCACTCACTCTCTTTTACTATAATCTCTCGTTTATTTTGCTGAAAGTTTTTTTGGGGGCTTGATTTTTTTAAAGAATGGCATCATGAATGTATGAACAACTTATGATTTCAATATTTGCTGGGGAAAAATTATGATAATTGGACATTTAGAATGAAATTATCATTTGATTCATATGAGTTATCATATATAGTAATGATTGGTTATACTAAACCACAAGATGAGTCTATTTTGAGTGTTGATGAAAAACAAAAGCTTGATGAAAATAAGAAAAAAAATAAAAGGGCTTTGCAGATAATTGGACAATCCTTGGATGATTCAGTTATTGGAAGGATTAAACCAGCCACTACAACCAAGCAAGCATGGGAAATTCTAGAGATGTCATATCAAGGCACTAGTAAGGTAAAAAATTCCAAACTCCAAGCACTTAGAAGAGAATTTGAAAACTTGCAAATGAAAGATTGTGATTCAATAGATCAATTTACATATCGTGTTATGGATTTGGTTAATCAAATAAGACAAAATGGTGATGATCTAGCAGATCAGAAGGTCGTAGAAAAGGTTTTAAGAAGTTTGCCTAGAAAATTTAATGCAATTGTTGTGGTAATTGAAGAATCTAAAGATTTGACTACATATTCTATGTATGAGTTGCTTGGCTCCTTGAAAAATTATGAAGACAAGTTGAACAGGAATGACAATACCTCATTAGAGCATGCATTAAAAAAAAATGACATTTGGTAGGGGCAGAGGAAGAGGAAATACGGGATTTAGAGGAAGAGGAAGAAATAATTTTCAAAGAGAAGAAAGAAAGAATCAAGACCTAGGAGGAAGGAGAAATCAAAGTTTCAGCTCAAGGGAAAGCAATAACAATCAGGCATCACAACGGTATGACAAATCAAAGATTAAATTTTATTACTGCAAGAAGTATGGTCACTATCCAAATGAATGCCAAAAGAAACAAGTAGATATGAGAAAGCAGAATGCAAATTTCTCTCAGAGTAGTTCTAAGACATTGTTTATTACATGTCATGTAGCTCAAGAAAATGCAAGTAACATATGTTTTCTTGATAGTGGTTGTAGTAACCATATGACTGGAAATAAAGAGTTGTTTGAGGATTTGGATACATCAGTTAAATCACAAATTAAATTGGGTAATGATAACATTTTAGAAGTCACGGGAAAAGGTGCAATTAATGTAATAACAAAGACTGGAATTAAAACTATCCCTGATGTTTATTTTGTACTTGGTTTGAAGCGTAATATCATAAGTGTGGGACAACTTACTCAAAATGGTTATAGAGTTGCTTTTGAGAATAATGTATGCACTATATTTGATATTCCTCCTAGTAAAATGGTGATTACAAAGATTAAAATGACAAACAACAGAATGTTCCCACTTCACATGAAAAGTAAAATGATGGAGAAGATTGGAGCAAGTTTCAAGGCATCAAGTCAAGATCAAGCATGGGTATGGCACTTGAGGTATGACCATCTAAACTTCAAAGGATTGTGTTTATTGCAAAGAAATGAAATGGTAAGAGGTTTACCGCCTATTCAAGCACCAATAAGTTCATGTGAAAGTTGTATTTCGGGCAAGAAACATAGGAAAATCTTTCAAAAAGAAATGTCATATAGAGCTTGGGCACCTTTAGAAATTGTGCATACAGATTTATGTGGTCCAATGCAAACACCATCATTAGGGGGGAGCATATATTTTCTAACATTCATTGATGATTATAGTAGAAAAACATGGGTTTATTTCCTCAAACACAAATCTAAAACATTTGACAAGTTTAAGGAATTCAAGGCATTGGTTGAGAAACAGAGTGGCATATCCATTAAGATATTGAGAACATATAGAGGAGGAGAATACAAGTCAAATGATTTTTTGGAGTATTTCAGGCATCATGGAATAAAGAAGAAGTTCACTACAAGCTATACACCTCAACAGAATGGTGTTGTAGAACGGAAGAATCTATCTAATGAATATTGGGTTGAGTAGCTTGTGTTGTTTATATATTGAAAAAGAGTCCAACAAAGATTCCGAGGGACATGATTCCTCAACAAGCATGGAGTGGTAAGCATCATAGTGTTTCTCATTTTAAAGTATTTGATTGCATTTCATATGCACATGTGCCTAAACAAACAAGGAGTAAATTGGATGATAAAAGTGAAAAATGCATTTTTGTTGGTTATGATGAACAATCTAAGGCATATAAGTTGTTTAATACTATAACCAAGAAATTCATTGTAAGTAGAGATGTTGTATTCAGAGAGGAAGAACCATGGGATGGAAATATAGACAAGACAATTATACTCTATGAAGAACAAATAGAAAAATGTCAAGGAGAAAAATCAAATCAGCAAGGAGGAATACCATCAAGAATTCCATAAGAAGAAAACTCACAAAGGCAAGTTGAGCAAGGAGAAACATAAATTCCACAAGTTATGACTCAAATCCTACACTTGAATTATTAATACCAAGATTAAGAGGCAAAAAGACTAGAAGCTTGCAAGAAATATATGATCAAGGAGAAATAATAGATTTGCAATCCAATTTTGCTCTATTTACTCAAGATCCTATATATTTTGAGGATGCAATTAAGAAAGAACATTGGATTAATGTAATGAATGAAGAAATGGAATCTATTAAGAAAAACAATACATGGGATCTAGTTGATTTACCTAAGGAGAAAGAATCCATAGGTGTGAAATGGGTGTATAAAACTAAATATAAGGGAAATAGAGAAGTTGACAAATATAAAGCAAGATTAGTAGCTAAAGGATTTGCACAAGAATATGGAGTTGATTACAATGAAACATTTGCACCCGTAGCAAAACTTGACACAATTAGGATGGTACTAGCTATTGTAGCTCAACACATTGGAAAGTTTATCAAATGGATGTCAAATCAACCTTCTTGAATGGATATTTAGAAGAAGAATTCTATGTGCAACAACCACGAGGATATGAAGTGAAAGGACAAGAAGACAAGGTTTATAGGTTGAACAAGACACTTTATGGATTGAAGCAAGCACAGAGAGCTTGGTATAGCAGGATATATTCATACATGAGGAAAAATGAATTCATAAGAAGCACTAGTGAGCCTACACTATACACCAAAAGTCAATGAACAAGGTCAGATCTTGATTGTTTTCCTATATGTTGATGATTTGATCTATACAGGTAATCTCTCTATTGATATGTTTAAATCAACAATGAAGAAGGAATTTGAGATGACAAACATGGGATTAATGAAATATTTTCTTGGGATTGAATTCACACAAAATGATAAGGAAATTTTCATTTGCCAAAGTAAATATGCAAAAGATGTTTTAAAAAGGTTTAGAATGATAAATTGCAGTCCAGTTATTACACCTATGGCAATTGGCACAAAACTAAGTAGAGAACAAAATGAGATGGATTTTGATTCAACCATATTCAAAATATTGGTTGGAAACTTGATGTATGTCACAACAACTAGGCCAGAGATAATTTATGGAGTGAGTATGATTTATAGATTCATGGACACACCAAAGAATTTACATTGGCAAGCAGGAAAAAGGTTATTAAGATACATTGAAGGAACTATGAATCATGGCATATTGTATTCTACTTCAAATAATTTGCAGTTGGTTAGATACATCAACAGAAGCAGAGTATGTAGCAGGGAATATTGATGACAGATAGAGCACATCTGGATATGCATTTAATCTTGGAACAGGAGTTGTGGCATGGGCATCAAAGAAACAACCAATAGTGACAATCTCATCAACAGAAGCAGAGTATGTAGCAGGTACATCAACAACATGTCAAACAGTTTGGATGGAAAGAATATTGAAGGATATAATGCATAATCAAGACGAGCCTACTACAATCTATTCTGCAACAATTCCACCATTGCACTATCAAAGAATCATGTTTTTCACAAGAGAACAAAACATATTGACACTAGATATTGACTTCATTCTAGAACTTGTCAACAATAGAGAACTCATTCTACAACATTGCAGATCAAAGAAGCAACTAGCAGACAATCAATCCAGTTCATACACCCAATAATGAATCTATGCCATATCAGTAATCAATTGGCTTTAAACGTCTTCCTTTGTAGAAACCTTGAGTTTACGTATGCTCATTTACTCAGATGGTCTATGAGAAGGTTGGTATTAAATATAATGGCAGAGAGGATGATAATATCATAAGTAGATAAGAAGGAGACAAGATAAGATGATGGTAGATAACATGACGGGTAGAGAAAAAGATGGTAAAGAATAACGTGTGGTAGATAAAATGATTGTTGATAAGATTAAAGCCTCATCAAATCGCCGAGTAAGCCTTAATTGTGTTCACTTTCCAGCCTCACTTTGCCCAGTCAAGTTCAAGCCTCATCCTTTACCAAGAAAACATGGCCCAACCTCACTTTATATGCCCTAGTGCAAGCACCGCCTCGCCTCACCTCATTTTTCCCAACCGAGTTCAAACCTCAATTGTGTGACCAATCCATCCAGTTTTCACTCTTATTGCTCAGTTTCAATTACAATTAGTATTCTTTTCTTATAACCTTTTTTTACTTTGTAGGAAGAAATCATAATAGATAATATGGTGGATAGAGAACAAGGAGATAAGATGACGATATATCATATGGGAAATAATCATATGGGAGATGATAATATGGTGGGAAAGAATTCGAAAAGGTGCTAAAGCGGATATGTGGGAAAATCACTAACGTTTTTCAAATAGGGGGGTTCTTTGCTCTGTAGTCAATACCTTTTGCAATGGGATAACTACATCAACTTAGGACCTTCAACATGATCACTTCTAATAGCACCCATTTACCAAAATAGTATCCCCAAATAACAACCTTAACACAGTCGCATATGGAACACATCTAAGGAGCCTTATATTGGAGAACAACCTTAATCCAGTTGCATATTAAATATATTAAATAACAGCCTTTGTGCAGCTGCATATGGGGACATATCTTAGTAGCCGTATCACCGCTAATTTCTCTTTGATAACAGCCTAAACCCAACCATATATGATGTGCAGTATAACATATTGTTTTCATTTGATCTACACTTTCACTCAGACATATCTTATTATCTTTCTATCTTACCTAAGAGCATCAGTCTTACCTATGAGCATTATCCTTACCTAATAAGTCTTACCTAAGAGTATTATTCTTACCTATGAGCATTACTTTTCGTCATCTAATACTTCGTCATTGGAATGTTGATTTTTAATACTTCGTCATCTCATACTTGGTTTCAATGTTAAATTCATTATTATTCATCTAATTCTTAGTTTAATGTTAAACTCATTATATGAACTGTATTTGCCATATTTTTTAATACTCCCTTCATCTAATACTTTTGGTTTCAATCTTAAATCCATTATTATAATATGGATTTTATTTGCACACTAAACTAAATTAAAAGGTTGTTAACTTTTAAAAATTAATCTTATTTATAAATGACAATTATTTAAATGTTTTTTATTGTTTAATTTAAATTTTAAAAATTTACTTTTATTTTTATTATTTAATTAAATTTTTTTTTTTCAATTAAAAAAAAAATAGTTTTTTCCTTTATTCTACAAT
>JASDQU011314040.1:9947-21047 GCA_032191745.1 Picea mariana
CCATTGGGAGGGTGGGAATTTTCACCATTATATGTTTTTAGTGAGAAGTGATGGCTTCATCAGATAGAGAGGATTTTGTTTCTAGAGAATCAACATCTTGTTGACATGCCTCCTCTTTTGAGACTGACAAATGTGCCGAGAATAATTATAATGTAAATGAGGAGTCATATGTTTCACCTAGTGAGAAGTTTGATCATAGTGCAAGTAATGATATTGAACATATTGATCGGAAAAGTACTAATTATGAATACTTTGAAGGCATCAATGATGAAGGGGAGGAATATGGTGAAAATGATGATGAATATTTTCCTCCAAGTGAGGATTTCCAAGGAACTACTTATGATGATGAATATTTTTCTCCAAGTGAGGATTTTCAAGGCAGTAAAGAAGATGATGAAGATTTTCCTCTAAGTGAGTATTTTCAAGGGAGTAAAGAGAAAGATGAATATTTTCCTCCAAGTGATCCAAGATCTTGTCATCGAAGTGACTTATAAATAATTGTATTAAATGAGCATAAATTAAAGTGCACCATTAAAGAAGGAAAAAATTAATAATTAAGATACATAAGCATCAAATCTGAACACGAAAATGTGATAATGGATTTTGTCCCTGGTGGATTACGTCTTTGGGTCCTGTTGTCAACTAGGTAGGCCTTTTTATTAATTCAGCAAAAGAATTTGGCAAAATACATAAGTATACCTCATTCTGGAATTAAGTTGTAGAATCTTTGCTCATATCAAAAAATAGAAAAAACCATTGAATTCATGGTATATAATTACCCAAAATTCACTGTATCCATGCCTCAATCTGACTCTACCACTCCCAGGCCCAATAGAAGTTTTGTCTCGGCTTCTGTAACCTACAACCTGCAATTAATTCCAAAAAAATGCCTCGAAAACTGTACCTGGACGTACTGTCGCGCGCCTCTCTCTATACACTAGCGTATTTCAAAACTTAAATAAAATACATGGGTGGTAATAACAATGGGGTCATTTGGCCCAACAATGACAAAGCTATAGTTAAGGCATATGCATTGGGGGAGATCTCGGGGTCGAGTCCACGAGCCTCCCCTTTTGGGATGTTGTTATAATTTATATTATATATATATATATATATATATATATATATATATATATATATATATATATGGTTCATCAAATTTTGGAAGTGGTTTAGATATGTTCGTCGGGACACCACATATAGAGAGGTTCCGTGACATTTGGCGGACCCACCTTTTTAGTTTTTTTTGAATTCAGTTCTCAGGCCCTCATTGGGAATTTTCCCACATGGCATCCCATTAATAGGCCACATGGAAACCAACAATTGGGCCACTCCAACCACATGTATAGTCATCGACCACATCATCATGCCACATTAGCTACCACATCAACCTGCCATGTCATCCTACCATCTGACTGTATGGTCTGCCATGTGGTTGTATGAATTTCCATGTGGCTGTACGAATTTCCACGTGGCACTTTTTCATTGGTCCACAGATTGACCCGAAGAATCCAAAATGAGTGACATGTGGTAGCCTCTGGTGCTGTCACATGACCATGATGACATCAACATGACATGTGTTGCCTCCTGCATGTGCCACATACACTGTACGAATGTTGAGTTCATCCGTACTGATGCTAACGTTAGCAGTACATATGTTGATTCATCCCTTACTACTTGGGCTAGGTTGACCAAACTGTGACTTCGAATATATTTCGATCCGTAACTATTAGGGCTCAGAAATGTCCTATTTTCATCCACCTTTCCCTTCATTATTCTTCACATTTCATCGCCCCATTAAACTTTCATGATATCATTTCCATACATATACTTTGGTTTCACCTTATTGTTCTCCACTTTATTCATTTTAGTATTAAAAGGGAATTTTTGATTAAATGTTAGAAAATTGACATGTTTTCATATATATCTCAAAAATGTGTGAGCTTTGTAATGTATAGGAATATATGAAGGATTAATTCAAAAGGACTTCTCAAATACTTCCTCCACCATTTCAAGATTTGAAGAGATAATTCAAGCCCATTCCAAGGAGAAGATCATGGAGATTTGGTTGGAATATCTTATCCAAGATATATGAAAGACATGTCTGAGGATTTGAAAGGATTATATTTTGTAATAATGGGAAATAGGTTGAGAGAAAATTGGATCTATAATAATGAGATGGTTATCTTATCTTCAAGGCTCTCATGTATAAAAGAGAGTGCTCTCTCTTCATGATAATTGAGTTAGATTNNNNATGGTTTTGGTTTTCATGCTTTCATTATTCTTTTATAAAGATTGATTTGATTATTATAATATAAGATTGCTTCATTGGTGAGATCTCACATATGTTGTTGTGTCATTCAACTCTTCACATGTTGTACTTGATTTTCCTTCATGTAGTTCTTTGTTTATATATTAATTCCATTTACGCAATTTCCCATTCTTAGGGTAATTTCATTTACGCAACTAGGTTAATTCAATTTCAATCGTGTGTTAGATTAGTGATTCAATTTCAGCCCTATGTTAGATTAATGATTCAATTTCAGTTGTAGCTTAAACATTAGAATAGATTAGTCCTGCTTCAATATTGCATATACTTTGTGTGTGCTTCGTCAGTTTACGAACCCCAGGTTGACAAATTAAATATCTGGGCAAGTACTACAACTCAATTAATACAACATTAGTTCGTCCCAATATAATGACTGTTGTTCCCTTGTCACGATTTTTGTTCATTTTGCAAGTATTGTTGTTCATTTGAACGAAACAATTTCCATTCCTTTTGTTACGATTGTTGTCCCTTTGCAGGGGTTGGATCACTGGAGAACAGGTATTGAAAACAGAAGGTAAGAGCCTACGTAGGCGACAAGTAAAATGCTTGTGCCAGCGCCTACCTTTGGATGATGCATAGAGGTTATATTTTAGGACATATTTAGAGCCCAACATTTTGGCGTCGTTGTTTGGGAAGCACGATGGATTGAGGTATTAGTTTCTTTTTTATTTGAATTCATGCAAGTGTGATCTAGACATCTTGGTAAGGGGTCATAGAAGCTCGTGACAGGAGACTCCTCATGTTCTCCCTACCAACTAGGTAAAAGTAGTTTCAATTTCTACAAATTTCTATTTATGTAAGAGTGTTTAATTTATGCAAGTGTGATCTAGACATGTTGGTAAGGGGACATAGAAGCTCGTGAGAGGAGACTCCTCATTTTCTCCCTACCAACTAGGTAGAAGTAATTTCAAATTTTGCAAATTTCGATTTTTGCAATATTAGTTTCAATTTCTACAAGTGTGATCTAGACATGTTGGTAAGGGGACATAGAAGCTCATGAGAGTAGACTCTTCATGTTCTCCCTACCAACTAGGTAGAAGTAATTTCAATTTCTAGAAATTTCAATTTATGCAAGATTAGTTTAAATTTTTTCAAGTGTGATCTACATGCGTTGGTTCTAAGGGTCATAGAGATGCTTCAGTGTACATTCCTCACTATCCCTACCAACCATCAGAAACATTTTAATTTCTGCAACTGTGAAGAGTAATTGTTTTGTGTGTTTTAGCAAGAGTGTTTTTTTTTATGTTTTTTCATTTTGATTTGGGTGTTGTAAGAATCCTTTTTTTTCTAACATGATTTAACAATGAATTTAAACTTGAAACAACTCACTCAGATCCTAGCAAAAGTCGGGGTCTCCTCTTCTCTGGAAGAGGAGATCTTGACAGCAACCAAAAGCTTATTCACTCCTCCTGAGGCGAACAAAGAAACAACATACGAAGAACCTTGCATATTTAATGAAGAATCATTAAGCATGCAAGAGGTTGAGGAGGATAGTGAGGAGCTGCAACATGATCTAAGTAAGACAAATTATGCCTACGAAAGCCTGATCAAACATTGGTTTCAAGAAAGTACTAGGTTAGTTCCACTTAGTTTTCCTTTTTATTTTGTTAATTTAAAACTTCAGAAGCTAATTTCGCACACCCATACATATTATCGAGTATCAATTGTGAAATTGAAAGATAACATATTTTTATTATTGTTGTGTGCATGGCTACATTGGTTGTTTGATTATACGTAACTAATGTCTCATTCCTAATTAGCGTAGTGTAGGTAGGGTTTTATTTTCAAGTTTTTTTATTTTTTCTAGAATAAGTATGCTCTCCTCCGTGCTTCGTGAGGCTGCGAGGATCAAAAAGTAGCATGATTGATTGATTGATTTCAGAAATATAAATTAATTGACAAAAATAAAATTTTGCCTAATCTATTTTTTTCGTCTTCCATTTTCTCATAGATTTTTAATAAGCTTGTAAAATAGTTTTTATTCTTTACTTTAAAAGCATAATAAATAAAAATAAAAACATAAATAAAATTTGCGCATCCTCACACATAAAGCCTACAAGATAAATTTTTATTTTTTATAATAAAAGAAAAATAAAAATGGCGCATCTTCCATATACAGATCAAAACAGTAAAGCAGTAAGAAAAAAAAACCAATATATATATATATATATATAACACAACAATAATAATAAAAAAAAAAATAGAGAATCTTCCAAGCCTGAGAAACAATCTACCACCATAACCACAACAAAATACATATCATTCTCCTCGCTCCTTCTCTCCTTTTCCATGGTCGTATGCTAACTCCATATATCAGAGACATGACTTTTTTCCATTACAACATCTAAATTCTGGTTCTCAAAATTTACTATTAGATTTTCGTTCATGGAAGCGGATTGCTCCCTCGTTAACATAAACTTTCCTTCAAGTTCATTATATCTAGAGGTCTGTGTCGTCAATTCTTGATTCAAAATCTCCTTCTCTCCTCGGATTTGATTTGAATCATTTAATAATGTATTCATTTCTTTTCTGATTTTATTCAGTTGCTTCACCATATGCTATCATTACTGCGGCCAACTCTGCATGCATATCTTATATGACCGAGCAATGAAATTTTGATTATCTAATTTGATTGTATTAATGATTTGCAGTGATATTCTCCCATATTGGCAATATCATTTCAGAACCGTCAGCCTCCATGTCAAGTTTTTTGCACTCCCAAAAATTGAAAACGATATGCTACTAGTAATTTTTGAGTGTATTTCTAACGAAATGCAGGGATTTCTATTGGAATGGGTTACGAGTTTGCCACATTTAGTTTTCTAGCTATGCTAGAATAATATTCGGTGGCTCTTTCTATTAATCCGGACATGCTTTCTATCTCAAGATTTGATTGTTTCAATAAGAAGGAATTATTATTTTTTATTTTATTTTATCTTTCAAATCACTTGAGCGCACTTATTAATTGAGAATTAATTAATTTCAGGGTGAAAGTTCTAACCATGTGCAACAGGTCATTTGCTTCATTTTGTTATAAGAGTCCAAGCACAATTAGCCAAATCTTATGCATCAATTGTTAAGGTTCAGGCACCATCTATTCCAAGGACAATACCAGTAAATGTTGAACGACAAACAACTGCTCCTACACCAACATTGATTCCCTTGGAGTCTTCGGGACCTTCTACTCCCAATTCCACAGAGAACAATAGTTCTCTTGAAGCAGAAATCGGTGGGCACTTGATCTGTATTAAATTTTTTCCTTTGAATGCTACAAATTCCCAAATTGAAGAAGAGTTAAAGAAGTTTGGGCCCATTAATCCTGACAGTGTCCAAGTTAGAAGTAACAAGCAACAAGGCTTTTGTTATGGTTTCGTGGAATTCAAGTCATCAAGTTCTATGAAGACTGCTATAGAGGCATCACCAATTACCATTGGGGGATGCCCAAAATATGTTGAGGAGAAGAGGCTCACTATCCCTAGAGCTATCCGTGGATGGTTCCCACCTGGAAGAGGTGATTTTGCAAACATAGGTGATTTTGCTGCTCGTGGGTGAGGTCCTTCTAGGTGTGGTGTTTCTGAAGGATACCAAAGGATTAATTAGTTTGGAAATGGTAGTAGGGGTGCTCATCCCAGTGGTGTGAATCAGATGCCTAGAAATGGGCAGAGGGTTGTCTCTGTTGCTGCATGACCTCTTCTATCAGTGTCTATTGAAGATTGGTTGCAATAGCTGTTCGAATATATACGTCAGCGTGCTGCAAAGAACCATGCTTGGATCTGATTCAACGCTTCTATTTGCAAATGCCTAAAATGTGCATTCTTAGCTGGCATGCCACTTCCGAAGTGGTAATAAACATATCACCTTACCTTGCTGATTCTTTGCACATACTGCAATTAGATTTGAGGAATTAGAAATGCAATCTTTGATTTTCTCCTCCCCGAAAAAAAAAATCCTTCAACCACCCATTTCATCCCATAGTGTCAGTGGAAGTAGATTGGACGGGTATAACTATGGAGAATTGAACAAATGGACGTCAACTGTGTTTTTTTTTCTTTGTCAATGGAGAGTTGAATTGGGCAGATTTTGAATGGCATAGTATCAAGAAGAGGATCTTCATTTGGCCATGTAGAGTATAGTTCCGAGAGAAGAATGGCATAGAACAAGACTAAGCCAAATAAAACTTATGTCATCCTTTCGTTGCTTGCTTCTGAAAAATGAAGGATTCCCCAAGTAATATGTCTTGGTCTAGGACTAAGAGAGACCACTCGGATGACCCCAATACAAACAAAAGATGTAGCATAGACTTTCCATCATATTTTATACTCATCTTTCTATGGGCATCTTGAGCGAGTTTGCCTAAGCATACTCTACCCCATAGTTTACCCTAAATTCATCTCGCCAACATGCTCATGTCAATTAAAAATTCTAGGAAAACATTGGGCTTAAAGTATTCATGGATTCAAGGGTAACATCGCTACAGCTTTAAAAGCTCGACATGGAAAGGACATCCAAGGAATCCCATGGGAAAGATTGCATTTCACAAGGGAAAGATATCGTGAAACTAGATTACAATAGTCAGATACAAATGCAAGTGTTGTAACTTCCACATCCATGAGGACTACATTTGTTCTCACCCTAAGCTTCATGATCCCTCTCATCCGCAACATAGGCTCATGCTCAGAAAAGAAGAACGAGATTTACCCCAACATCCATGTGAGATCTGTGGAAAAGAGGTTTCAAGATCTTTATATTATGCCTGCCCTGAGCAATGTGACGTGCACAACTATGTGTTACAGGATAAAACATCCTTGGCATTGACACTATATTCAATTGCTGGATACTCCACGAACTTCAAAACTTCTCGTATGCAACTTCTTTTTCCACGTTCCATGCGCTAGATTATCTCTCCTTCTCTTGCAAGAGATTAGATTCCAAATTATGATATGGGGCTAAGAATAGAGATCGATAAGGCCAGATATCCTTCTTCGGGTGAACGTGCGGGGCTGCAGCACGAACGAACAAAATTACCATTTGATTTGGTTCTCCAACATTTATGGTTGATTCCCCCAAGGATTAAAAAACATACAATTAATGCCAAAGGTAGATGCCAGGTGTTACAAAAATTTCTTCTATCGACTAGAGCATTCATGGTGGTCTGCGCTATAGGTGTATGAAAGTTTTCTTTTCTTTGTTGTTTATTATTATTAGTTTGTTTTATTATAAACAATTAAAAAAAATTGCTTGTTTTATTATCAACAATTTATATTTCTTTTTTTATAATAACCAAAAAATAAATAAACATATGTTGTTGTTTTTTTTTCCATTAAAATAATAATAATAAATAAAAATAAAAATATAAAACAAATAATCATATGTATATAGTAATAGAATCAGGTCAAACATAATAAAATAAAACAAAATAAATAAATAAAAATAAAATAAACAAATAAACAAATTATAAAACATATAAACAAATTATAAAAATGAAAACAACAAAAACAAATAACATTGCAAATGGACGTTTTTATAAATTCCTGAAAACAAATGGAAACATGTTTTTGCGCTTTTACGCTAAGCAAGCAATTAACGATGAAACAAGCGCACACACACAGACCATGACAAGCAGTATAAAACACATTTTATTTACTTTGTCGCATTTTCCCTTCTTTTTGCATGATATATTTTCAAACATCTCACAAATTTTCATGCAGGATTTGTACTAAGTTTTTTTAGGAACGTGGTCGATCACATCTTGCTGCTGAAGTGATTTTCAAAAATCACAAAAATTTTCAAAAACAAAACATGTCTTATTGACTGGTTGAAGGAGTTGTTACTCATCATAAACATCATGACGTTTGTTGTTACACATAGACCTTTTCATAAACCCATTTGCGTCATGAATTTCTTCCTCCATTTCTCCTTCAAAGTAGACTGGTCATCCCTGTGTTGAATCCTATCTTCCATTGAATTATCCTTCATGACTTCGCACACGCCTATCTTTCTGAGTCGCATACATCTCATTATCTTTTTCAGTTTTCCTTGTCAATAAAACTATCCAGCTCCCTTTCCATGACTACATTTCCTTACCATAAACACTGTTACTACTGAGATATTTTCATTTATAGTCTTACCACTCTCTTTATCAGAAATCACGTTAACTGATGTGGGATTCCTTAAGGCCCACCTTTCAACAAGTCTTGCCCCATCGACCTCAACACCTTATCTGGGATATAGACTAGATTCCATTTTGAGTACCTGGAGGCTTGCATGCCTTAATGGCAAGTTCTCTCGCTGACAATCATGGGAATACATCAATGTCCCTTGATTGCCAGATCTTGCAAGTGGCTCGACATCATCTCATTCATTTTCACTTCGAAAGATGTACTCGGGTACCTTGGCACTCATTGACATCAATGGTGATTTGTTTGTTAACGAAATTAATCATTGGTCAGTAATCCAATGACTTCTTTTCATGCTTGACATCGACACATTCATTCACATGATTAGAATTGTACCATCAGGTTTAGCAACAGGTGAAGACTATACACTTTTCATGACTCTATCAATAGTTACAACATCATGACTTCATCCATATGAGAGTACCACATTTCCACTTTCATACTTTCTCTTTTACATGATTCATTCAACAATAGTTTAGATTCCTCCACTTCACATTCTTTGATCCAACAGACAACAGTCGCAGCTACAACAACAATCACTTTTCACATGATCCAATAGCAGTGATGTAGCACTCTTTCATACTGTAACACTTTGATACCATTATGTAACGCTCCCCCGACCGTCATCCAACCCACTATCCGGACATATGCTACTTTGTGGAACAACATCATTTTATGCTCAATTAATAACATGCATTTAAAATAGGTTAAACACATTTAAACTCAGATTCCGCACAAAATTACTGCTGACATAAATAATCCCTGGAATTAACATTCATTCATATGCGCAGTAGAATACATGATAAATATAAATACATAGACATGCAACACATAATTAAAACATCGCTTGGTACTTATCTTTGAAACGGTGGTAATTCCACCAACCACATGCGGTCCTTCCATGAACCTCCTAGCCTTAGACCACGCTGCTCATCAAGCTCAACAGTGGGTCACCCCTGAGTTGGGACTAAGCTCCACACCAAGGTAAGAAATCCTAGGCTAGGCTGAGGTTACAGGGAAAACTCCACAGAATGACTGGAAGGATTCTTCCCAAGATGCCATCTTACGCCCACTACTCCCGGTCTCTCATTCCCCACATGCCTGTTCCACCCGTGAGTATACACCTTCACAAGAACAGTCCATCGGTGCTACACCTCCCTCTCTGGGTCTCGGAAACAAGCCATATTAGGATTTCTCAGAGCCCGAAGCTGGTGCTAGACACTCTCTAGAAGAAACCACTTCCCAACAAACTTTCTCACCTAGAGAGAGTTGTTCATAGGCCTGACAACCTGCCTCTTCCAACAACAATCACCTCCCTCACCTGGAGAGAGGTTACACACAGGCTAAGAATGAAATCACACTGGCCAGTAAGACATACGTAGTCCATCACTGCATGGCCACAACAACCAATTGGGAAAATAGACATGGGCTTCCCAAATAGGCTCAACAATCATGAAATTGACTCATAGTTTTGGTTTCAGGATTGCACAAGGTGTACAGAGATCCCACGGACAGGTTCAAATAGTTCATATAGAGGTTGTACTAGCTATCTCAGAAATCAACATAGACTTTTCATCTTTCAGGGTTGCACCAGGGTATTCTTGCAGAGTTCAGATGAGACTCACATTCAGATGGTCAATGGTGGAATGGAGGAGGAACCCCCAACATGTCTCATCTCATCCATTTTATTTGCATGCACCTGCGTTGAAACTTGTCACCCATGCAACTGCATGCATTCCTTCAACATGCATTCCTTCCATTTGGAAGTTGCTTTTCCTTCCAAAAGGAAGTTAGGATAAAAAATATTATTCACATGTCTTTTGGAATAATATTAAAATATTATTCCCAAGGACTTAAGCCCCTAGGCTCAATACTTAGTCCCTTTTCCCACCTTCCATCCCCTAATCCCTTGCCCACTATGTGGAAGCTTAGTCCCCCATCACTCATTCATCGTGGTCGGTCTGCATGCAGTGGTGTTTATAATTTTATTAATAATGTGCATAGATACATGTACAAAATCAAGCTCTTGGCCTTCAACACTTAGGCTCTCTGTCCTAATAATCACATAAGCCCACCAGCTTATATAAACTTGGCTCACTAGCTTATAAAACATTTTTACAATTCATTTCGTAAACAAGATTTACTACTGGTCTCGGCCTTGGGGACATTACAATCTCCCTCACCTTATTTCTGCACTATCCTCAGTGCAACTTTACACAACTTCTACAAGCGTTTCAAAATTTTAAAAAAGATGCGGGTACTCTGCCCGCATAACATCTTCATTCTCCCATGTCACATACTCAGTTCCATACCAGGTCCATTGGACTTTTACAAGCTCAATAGCTCGATTCCGGAGCTGTTTTATTTTCCTGTCCAATATGCGCACAGGATGCACTTGCAGGACACCTTCTGGTTCCACTTGAATCATATTCCAATTGATTACATGATTAGCATCAGGTATATATATTTCTTAAGTAATGAAATATGAGACACCTTAGGTACAGTCATGGATGCGGTAATGCAAGCATATATGCAATGTATATATATGTATATACAAACAAATTTAATAACATTAAAACTGTATACAACATACAC
>JASDQU011314043.1:0-10971 GCA_032191745.1 Picea mariana
AATCCATAATAAGATATGAAGATCTAAAAGTAAGCACAAAGAATCAACAAACCATAGCAACAAAGTTGTTAACAAAGTTCGACAATATTGCCTACGTCTCCAGGCCTTTGTCTCAGTGGGTGAGGCTTTCTTATTTCTCTTCAAAGCTTCAAAAGTACATCAAAAAAATGTCAAGTGGATTACAAACTGGTATGGCTATGTTTTCTTCTATACCTCAAGAACCCAGCACAATTGATGGCACTAAAAATGATTGAGCGAGGCTCCCAGGATTGGCCCGCAAAGTTCCTCTCCTCAATGGCTTCCTTGCATAAAACTGACTTTGGCTTCACAATTCTATAGCATTTATCCTCTTTTGAACTTATTTGGACTGTCAAAAACCTTTGTTTTATATAGATTTTGAGTTGGGGGTTGAAATCCAACTTCCCCCCAACTTTCTGGCCTCAGATTGGGCTCAGATCCCCTTTAGAGAGCCAAAAATCCTCAAAAATCACTAAAAATCCACTAAAATAAGGTCAAAACCCAAAATTGACAAAAAATATGCTTAAGCCCCTAGTTAGGGTGCACACACCCCTTTTGTGGTCATATGAGGGCCATGTGGCCTAGTGCTAAGGGGCGCACCTCCCTTAGCTGGAAAAGGTGCTTAAGTTTAAATTTATGAAAAGTGGGTTTTTTTTCTAAAGTACTAATTCACCCTTTGTGGTTAGCTCATTGTTCTTAAGTCATTTGAAGAGGTAGGTCATGGGATTGAATCCCATGGAGTCCACAATATAAATTTTACCTTTTTAAGGCCTTGACGATGGTGACATGCGACACCCTTGGATTGGACCATGTGTCAACCCATGGTTGGCTAATCTTTTGCCACATGGACTATCAAAACTTTGACACTTGTTATCCTGAACCATTGCCACTTGTCATGACCTAGTGATACCACATGTCATCACCTGATGGATGCCACTTGTCGAATTTAGAATCTTCCACATGTCACATACTGAAGATGCCACGTGTCCCTTGACCAGTTGACTTTTTACCTGTTTGACCCAAACTTTAGATTGCGATAACTTTTGCATACGAACTCCGTTTTTTGATCCGTTTGTGTCGCCTGAAATATTATGACAAGAACTTTGTGATCATGTCATTTTCTTGAGCATTTGAGAAATTTTATTTTTGATCCTTTCAAGTTCCATTTGGATCATCGACAAATACACGAAGGTTATTCACCATGAATATGGAACTACCAAATCAACGACGCAAGAGTGTGAAAGGCCCCTAAAGAAAGTTGGAATCCTCTCCCTCCTAAGATGTCTAAAATTCGATTGACCCTAGATGGTTCAATCCTGTCTTTGTTTCCTCCTCACCAAACTGCATGGGGGATATCTTTGGCTAGACTAGTTATATATTATTGACCATACCATTATACAAAGGGTCTTCAGCATGCCCTCTTCCAGTGAAAAATATGACAACAAGTCTCAGGGCGAAGGATGACTCACTCGAAGAAGTTTATTCTAAATACAAAACACTGAGAGGAAAATGTGGCATTTTAATCCCCAAAATCAACAATTTAGTGGTCAAGTTTGTGACCTGTTTCCTTGCATTCAAACTTATTCACAAATTCCAGAAGGAATAATTCCCCATCGGTGTCACTCTCATGGCCTAGAAGTACGTTAAGGGGCATCAGATGGCTTGGGCTCCTTACTTATTCAAATATTTTTTCACTGACTTTCTGAACACTCAATATGAGGCAAAGGAATTTCATTACAGCTAAGCATGGCACTATGGAATACAACCCCCGACTTCAAAATCGACATGGATACTATGCCCTCCTTTGTCACTCCCCAGTTCTTTCGACTCAAACATTTCAAGGATGTTGAAGCCTAGGATAGCCTTTTTAAGGACTTCAGTCAATGATACACATAGTTGATAAATTATTCTATCAAGCGAGTATGCATCTTGCCCCACATATTCAACAAGCATGAGCATCATCTTCGATTTACATGTAATTTTGATAATGTGGTGATATTTCCCTACACATCTACAAGTAGAATGAGCACAGTGCTTCCCTTATGTATTACGGAGAGGGATATTATAGTAGGATTCAAACAATTTTCAACAAAATACCATCTTCCTTTCTCATATGTAGAGTTTGAATTTGAAATAAGGACAAATAATTTCCATGAATTGTACTTAGTCACACTTGTTGGAGATGACAAATAAAAATAGCCCAAGAGTTCAGAGTCTCCCAACTCTGTTGCACATGTCTTGAATGCTAGTGGGTTTGACATAGACACTGCAATATCCAAAAATAGAAAGATTACATCCAGAACTCTGGCCACAACTCATATAGATATTGAATTTGGGTCTGAACGACATCCCTCCCCTCCACCCTATCCAACCCCTATGATAAAAGAATCTACTTTTCCTGCATTCTAGTCCAAACCCCAGTTTGGGTCCATTAAACGTCGGTGTACAACATCCCACAAAAAAATAGAGGGTTCCCCCACCCAAAATCGACAAGCTGCAAAACTCATGAAAGAGAATTGCACCCAAATGGACAGACAACAAGCCTCCCAAAACAAAATAATGAGGAAGATGGATATTCTGGGCCAAGAATTCACTCTTCCTTCCCTACCAGAATCCCCTTATTTAGCTAATCTAGTCATTAAGGTTCTGGGAGCCAAACTTGTTGACTGCTCAGTGTCAATCCACTTGTAGTGATCCCCTTAGTCTCAACCAAAACTAAACTGAATTTGTCACAAGTTTAGGCTACTGAAATCCAAATATTTATCACTACAATGGTCCACGAACTAGGGTAACACCACCAATCCATCATTCGTGAACACGCCCAGCTATGCCACCAATATGAACAAGAAATTTCCATTCATGCCATCACGTGATCCCAACTAGAATAGGAATCCCACGTGTGTCAACAAGTTGAAGAGGCCCGAGAAAATTTACGATACTTACACATTGTTGAAGTGGTTGCACATATAGAAACTCATGGCCAATATCTGGTCGTCCTTGTTGACTAGACCGAAATGGTCACTACACTTAATGATGCATATTCCCAGGTTTACCAACAGGAACAGGTGCAATTAGAACTTCCATCCCTGCAAAAAATGAAAACAGTCGATGAGCATGTTCATGTTCTGCAATCCTAGAATCTCAAACTTCGGGCACAAATGCAATAGATATTGACAAAGGAGACCACACCTCAGAGGTAGATATCTTAGGCCACAATAGCCATCTAGGAATGTTGAAACTGTTCCCTAGGGTTTGTTGTGATTGAAACTCAAAGCTTTAACTTGTGGGATCATTTACGTATCCCTCTCAAGATCCCTACTCTCTATGATAGGTCTCATGCAGTAGAGGTTGAGGTCGCACAAAAAAAACTTCACGTGGTTCCTTTCCTCCCAGGGAGTGCACTGTTGTGATGCTTTCTATTGTTACGAGAAAAATATCTCTATGTCTAGGGGTAAACCACAACAGATGGAATGACATGAAAAAATCAACTCTAATATCAAGTATGCTATATAAATGAAATGCTAACAAGACAAGGATAAGAGCCTACTTTGTCTGGATGTTCGAAGAAGACCATTGTTGAGCACGCGACCTAAATCTTTATATCTGCAACTTGTCCTCAACAACCAAGATACGCAACCATACGGTGATAATATATATTGTTAGCATATATATTAGCATAATCCATTATCATACACGACAAATACACTTATGGAATAATAATTCAAATATTTGCAAGATATCAATTGGACGAGAAAAGAGTATTTCTATTAAAATAATAAACAAAAGTACATAAATGACAAACTTCTTTCACGACACATATGGGAACCGAGAAACTAAGTCCCTCTAGTTGGGCCTCCATCAATTCAATCCTCCACCAAAGGAAATTTCATAAATAGGAGTCAATGAGATTCTCCATCACAAAGAAGGAAGAGCTTGGGGGATGAACACAAGGAATTCAAACTTTCAAGGATAAAGGGATGCAAACTCAATATGAAGTGAAATTTCTCCATAGTGTCTTTGCTCTCAAGGTTGAATTGTTGAATCTCTCCCAAGGTTTGGATATGGATCAATTTATAGCCTTCAAATGGAACTGAAGGGCCGAATCGAAGCATTTCTAGTGTATGGAAGGCCAAGGATCATGGATCTTGTGACATGGCATGGAAGCCTGACATAATTTTTAATTTTTAGCACAAAAAGGGACATCAAGTCTGCATAGGGAAATGGAAGGCCATCTAAGAGAGTGCATGGAGTGAAGAAACATTTGTTGTAACATCGATTGAAATAAAAAAGAAGGAGATCACTCCAACTTGGGTAGCATGAGAGAAATTATGCTACACATGAATTAGAATTAGTAGCCATCATTCATGCATTAAAAATGTGTAGACATTACCTTATGGGGAGGAAATTCAAGCTAAGGATAGACCATTGTGGTTTGAAACATTTGTTTTGAAAACCCTCATTAAATTCTAGACAAACTAGATGGTTGGATTTTATGAGTGAATATGACTTTGAAATTAAGCACATCAAAGCCAAGGAAAATCAAGTGGTTGATTCACTCAATAGGAGCGATAGTGAAATGCATATTGTAGACATTAGCATGTACAGGACTGATATGAAAGATAAAATTATTACAGTTGAAAATTCATATAAGAACTATTTGGAAATAAAATAAACATTACAACAAGGAAATGTATAGTAGAAATTTAAATATTATGAGTTGGAAGAGGATGGAATACTCACATATAGAGGACATATATATGTGCCAAATTCTAGTGAGATGAAAAATATAGTGCTGAAGGAAATGCACAATGTGTCGCATGCTAGGCACCCAGGATATCATAATTCAATTTCATCTATAAGAGGCCAATACTTTTGGTCGTGAATGAAGAAAGAAGTGGCTAATTACATAGCTGGATTTCTAGAATGCCAGAAGGTGAAGATCGAACATAGACATCTAGTAGGTTATTACAGCCATTTCCCATTCCAGAATGGAAGTGGCAAGTAGTCACAATGGATTTTATTGCTAAGCTTCCCAGAATAGTGAACCAACATGATTCCATCATGGTGGTGGTGGATAAATTAAATAAGGCACCACTTTTTATTCCTATGAATACAACACACAAGACAACAAATATTGCAAAAATCTACATGAAAGAAGTTTCTAGGCTACATGGAGTGCCTAAGGAAATTGTTTCAGAGAGACCCAAAGTTTACATCCAATTTTTGGAAGGGTTTTTTCAAATGTTTTGGGAAAAAATTGAATTTTAGTACAATGTATCACTTAGATTCGGATGGAAAACGTAGATGACTAACAAAATAATTGAGGACATGCTTAGAATGCATGTGATGGATTAGCCATCAAAGTGAGAATATTATATTCATTTAGTTGAATATTCTTACAATAATGGGTATAATGCATCATTAAAAATGATTCCATTTGAAACATTCTATGGTAGGAAGTGTAACACACTAGTGAGTTAGGATAATTCAGCAGACATATATTTTAATGGGCCAAATTTGTTGAAGGAAATGGAAGAGAAGATGGAAAAGATAGAGTAGAATTTAAAGGCTACATGGGATAGTGTTATCACACAAATTGCCACTCCATACTATATTTGTGAGATGACCTAGTCCATTCCTCATCTTGCAAATCTAAATCCTAATCTCCTTCATCAAAATCATCTAAAAAACTCTACTTTTGTTGATGTAAACTATTCACCCAAGTGAAACACGTGTACATACGTTATTTAATAATGTGAAACAAATCGCGTACAACCCTAATTTTGTGGGAAAATAAAATATTCCACACTTTTGGGTGGGATTTACGGGTTCTCCAGTCCTAAACCTCCAATTTCACTTATACAACAACATATAACCATCTTAACCTCTTTAGAATGGTATATAAGCATGTGGGGTTGTGGATGGAGAGAGACAACCTTGGTGCAAGAAAATGTTGTCCATTTGCAAGATTTCCTATTCTTTGAATCTCTGAGTAGCGTTCCTTGATATATAAATTTACTTTCCAGTATCCCTTCCTTTATCCTATATGATCATTCGGTATGTTCCTATCCCTTATGTTTCATGTGAGGAAGTACTCCATTGTTAAGGTGATGCTTGAAGGGGTTCAATGGAGAAACTCAGGCGGTTGGTTTCGAGGCAGTTCCATTAGTTAGAGTCAAGTTGTAATGCACCTATTCATATTGATTAATAAAAGAGTTATATTTCCCTCCAATATATGTGCAATTGTATTTAAGTAGTGTGTTTATGTTGATTATGTTCTACATATCTAAGTTCACATATTGCATTTATATCTTGATTTGATAACTACCTTGCAGTATCTATTTGGTTCGTTTTGCAAGTTTGTAGAGGCAAAGGTCTGTATCAAATTAAAGGTTGAGAGTGAGGATCTACATTCAATCTTTGGATACAAGGTACGAGATCCTTATTTCTCTCTTCCAAGTAGTTATTTCCTTATTGATTTGTATATTGGGAGGTAGATTCAATCTTTTAGATATGGTTATGATCTATTGTGACATAGAACCAAGGTCATAGGGTTAAAATACCGAAATAGAATTGGTGACCATACTGGGGAAGGCTTTCTCCCAGTTTGAGTCAATTTAAGGGATCTTGTGATTTCTTGTTTTTTATTTGTTTCTGGGCTTTTTGTCAAACATTTACTACCTCATAATTCATTTCTAGTTTCTGGAAGCCTCCTGGATTTTCACAATTTCTCTTTTTGGGTTTTTTCTAAGGTATACATGTTTTTCCTATGTAGGAATCATGTATATATGTGATTCACTTCAGTTGCAATCATGTATGTATGCTATTCATAGTGTACACAGTCACATACACTTTTGAAAATTTTCTTTTTTGGCCATTTTTTGATATCTGGGAAGTTTTGGGTTGGTTGTTTAGTATTTTCAGAATCTTCTATAGTTGGTTTTTTCCTTTGAATGTTATATCAAGTCTCTATAATCTTGAAAATTTGATCAAAAATTTATTGCTCTTTGATTGGTTGATTTTTTTATATATAAGGTTTTTAGGTGGGTTGAAAGGTTAGTCTTTGAGTGGTTGGATTATACTTCCAGTTCTTTTCTATGTTTCAGTGACCCTAAGTTGTCTTATTTCTTCCTCTTTGTCTTCTTTACTTTTGTTCATAAAAGAAAATACAAAATTGCATTGTAGTTGCATTTTATTTCCTTTTAGTAACAAAAAATAAAAAAATATCTTGGTTGTTGGTTGTTTCTTTTATTGTTCCCTTGCCTCTTCAGTTTTTTCAATAAAAAGAAATAATTTTCTAACACTCAAGTCTTTTATGTTTTTTTCTTGTTTTGGAAAAGTTTTTTTTTTTAAGTTTGAGTAGCCTTTTACAAAAAGAAAAGAATCTAATTTGCAAAGTTCCTTTATACTCTATTTTTCATTTAGCCTAGAGTGACAATATAGTTTGCATTGGCATTCAAAAGAAATAAATTTTAGGCTTGCATTTCAAAGTAATCTTTGTTCTTGCATTCAATAAAAAATATATCTTTTTTTGTTTTGAAAATCTCATGAAAGAAGTGTGTTGCACCTTTTATTTTGAAGAACAAGTTTGTTTATTAAGAAAAATGTTATTAAATATTTTTCTTCTTGATTCATAAAAACGTCACGAATTTCATTCTCATTCCCCTAAGTAAAAATCCAACTAAAATTAGCGCTTAATCTAAAAATCATTAGATCTTTTCTTTTTAGGGTCCACTAACTAGTTCAGACTAGGGCCTTGGATTAGGTTGGATAGGTAACTCTCCAAGGCCATGAAAAGAAACATAGGGGTATGTGATAGGGACTGGAAATCCAATTATCATATAGGAAAAGCCAGGAGCCTCCTCTCGCACAGGAGATAAACACGAGGTCACACAAGGAAGAGTAGATGAGATAACCCCTCTGAAACTTCAACAAGCGTCGCAGATTGAGAGTATTTGGGGTTTTTTCCTGAAGTGACACTAACTGATCTGGCATCAGTACTCTATGAATTATGAACTTGGTTGAAGTTTTCCCGAAGTGACATTGACTCATCTGGCATCAGTCCTCTATGAATTTCGGACTCAGTTTGGAGTTTTCCTTAAGTGATATTGGCCCTCTTGGTGTCATTCCTATGTGGGATTCGTACTTAGTTTGAGATCTTATGAAGTGAAAATCGCCCTTTTGTTTATATTCCTCTGTAATATTCTAGCCTAGTTTGATATTTTCTGAAGTGATATTGGCCCTTTTGTAGACAATCCTCTAGAAGAGATTTGAACTCAATTATCCTACCCATATGCTCTATCCCAACTATCGATTGTACCCCCTGGAGGTCGACTGCAAGTTAGTGACCTCAATGGCCTATCATTAGGTTGACACATAAAGTGACTGCAAGGGGTGTATCGCAGTACCTGAGATAGACTCTACATCACACTATCACTACCCCTAGAGGGTGTCATTGCAAAGCCTTGGAACTTGAGTTGGGAAAGGATGTCAACTGGAGGTCACGGTAATTGTTTCTCATGGAAAGTGGTTTTCCTTTGTGAGTGCTTTGGATTATCAGGATTCATCTCCCTAGGTCGGAATAATTCAAAAGGGTAGTTTTCTTAGTTTCTATCACTTTTTAGGATTAGAGTTTGGTGCTCTCTATTTGTAGTTTGTCCTTTAGTGAGTCTATTGGGAACCACCTTGAATCATTGATTCAAAGTGGAATACCAACCACTTTATTGTTCTCGAAGGGTTCAGGGCCTTTCACCAGAAAGGGTGGAGCCACCATCGCCTCTGCGGAGGCAAAGGCTAGATTAGGCTAGTTCTTTTGAGTCTCTTGACTCTAGAGAAGTAGTTCCCAAGCATTTTTCTTTAGAAGTATTCACTTCTACACCAGAGGTAACGCTAATTTCCAATATCGAAGCTAAAGGCTTCGTTAGACCTTGAAATCCTTTTTTAATTGGACCTAATGATCCACTTCTTGTGCAAATAGAAAATTTTGAGGTTGCAAACACTTAAGGTTTTTGGATCCAACAATGTATCAAGAGAGATAATAATAACGTTTTTTAGGGAGGGATTCCACATACACCTCTTTCAGCGATAAGAGGAGGGGGTACAACAACTCCTTTTCCTTCAACCTAGATGACGAGTGTCATTCAAGTAACTATGTCTCCTTTGGTTAGTGGTTTGGTTTCATTGCCAATTGGACCCACTTCTACCATGTTTGGTGTTGTTACTTGATATGTTCCCGGCTGTTAGGAACATGCCAAGACCATTTTCAACCAAATTTTGACTGCAAGTTGTCCCTTACATCCAGATGAGTCTCCCTCATCAAAATATATCAGTTGGCCTCCCATTGTCACTAAGCAACAAATCTCATCATAATGCCCAAATTCCATACTTGTATAAAGTTTAAAAGAAGGATAGACTAGCTAGGATAAATGATAACAATACTGGAATAAAGTATGTAATACCTCTCAGATCCGTGACCTAATCCATTGGGCATGGAGTCTCATTCATTAGAGAACAAAAATATGTTCATGAAAGGTAGAAGAAAGGAAGAAAAACACTGAAATCTCATGCTTTGTAGAGGGAAAAAAATCAATCTGTACAAATTCGAAATGAAGAATAATCAATTTGTTGGGCATTGCCAATGATAAATCCAACAAATTGGTTGGTGGAGTAGGGAAACATTCTCACTTGGGACAATCTTACCAAAAGGGGATTTATAGGCTCTTCCATATTCCCACTATGCATGGAATATGTGGAAACAATGAATCATCTCCTAAACATTTGCCCCTTTAGCACCCATGTTTGGGACCAATGAGCATCTATCATGCACACTTCAGATCGTAAGTGGGACAACATAAGAACAACCATCAAAGTGTGGCGATATGTGGCTTTCCAATCGCCCATATTAAACCGCATATGGAAATTACTCCCTGGATTTATCCTCTGGAAAATCTGGAAGGAAAGGAATCGAAGAATAATCAGGAGCACCCAACACAACTAGCAACACTGTTGGACCCGAAGTTGCACCAACATTATGGAAACAATCAGCTTGCAGCACTGGAGTGAAACGGACCTAGCATGTCCAATTCAATAACAAAACATCTTGAAAAACTGGAAACTCACAACAAAACAGATTTTTCCCTCTACTCCTCGAAAGCACTCCTTTGGGGACAACCCCTCTCATTGGTCCTCTCCTCCGGATGGTTTTATCAAGCTGAATTTTGATGGAGCCTCCAAGGGGAATCCGAGTGTAGCAGGCTTTGGAGTGGTCTTTTGAAACCACCAAGGGAATATTCTACTCATCACTACGATAAGATTAGGCCACACCACTAACAATGTTTCAGAACTGTGGGGGCTCACAAGAGGTTTGAAATTGGCTATAAAACCTAATTTCAATAAACTAATAGTGGAAGGAGATTCTCAAGTCATTCTCAATCTCTTTTGTAAAATCTTGAATGGTGATGATCTAGAGAAAATCTCGTCTTGTTGGCTACTATCTCATGGACTGAGGACAATTGCAATGCTTATCCGACCCAATCATGCCTTCATCCCCTTGCATGTGAGACAGAAGGTGAATCATATTGTTGATGACCTTGCCAATATTGGAACAAACCTAGAGGTATCGGACCTTCTTTTCCAAGCCTTCATCCACTAGATGGATCCCATCCTCCAGAGATGAAAGGAAAAGGATCTAGCCATAGACATCTCCCCAGATGTGCCTCCCAGGTGTCAAAACGAATGGACATGTGAAGACCACCATGGTGCCAACCACATGACAGGAACGTTCTATCCCCTCCCTCCACCGCCATGCATTTAAAAAAACTTCGTTTTAACCAGGGCTCCATTAATCCTAGTGCGCATGGCTTTGGCTATCCGTCCCCTTGATGGATCAGTTCAATGGACAAAAATTTAGTCTCTTCATGTGTGTCTTCTGCCACCAACGCTATTTTCACCATG
>JASDQU011314046.1:0-14823 GCA_032191745.1 Picea mariana
GATTGTTGCATTTGTGTTATGATAAAGGATTTGTCGTGGCATTTATGTACTCTCTGGTTCTCTGTGTTTGAATGTAAAAGGGTTTTGCGTTTGAATACATTCTTCTCCAGTCTGTGATGAACCTGATGTTTATTATAGACCTCTGCATCCTTCTTGCATAAGTCTCCCACCTGTTCACCCTTTACTACGACTCACTATTTGAAGTCTATCAAGACCTCACTCGTTCATGCATGCCTGGTCTAGTTTCCGAGTTGAGATTGTGCTGCCTTGAGTTTTTCTCCATTTGATCACCCTTTAAACAAATCGTGACATTAATCTGATGGGCGTCGGGCTCTGCTCCTGCAAGCAATCCAGGAGTGACTTCCGGCTCCAACAATAAGTGAACTACTTATCATTTTTAAAGGTGATCTAGGCTGCTTATAAAAATCGACATTGTTGTCTAAATTAACCAGCCTATATTTTAACCAGTTTAAAATTGAAAAATGTTACCATCTATATTTAAAATGTTACACTCCACATTTTAACCAGTCTATTATATAGGAGTCTATAAATTAACAAGTGTAACATAATCGACATGGTTGTATAAATTAATAATCAAAATTTTATATACAAGTTATAGTTGTTGTCCAATTTAGATCTTCTTGATAAATATGTTGGTCAACTATTGACAAGTATAAAAACCCCTGAGGTGGTTGTCTATACAAGGGAATAAGTCAATAAAATCACTGCCTTTGACGTAATAAACTCATTGCTATTGATAGTAAGACTTCACTGTTATTTAAAGGCTAAAATGCAGTCATTCTACATCAAATTTCGTCGCCATTCACAAAACAAGTAAAACGTTTACACTACACACAAACGTTGTCTAACTTATTATTATCCAACTTAAAGCTATTAACTTCACAATAGAATTACCGTCATTAGAAAACGCTTATTTATCCACGACCCCAATGTTATTTATTACACCCATGTAGTAAGTCTTGTTGTCAATCTATGATAACACCCAGTCAGATTATGGAATTCACGACACTTGTGCATGCATACAAAACGCATCCAATATACAAAATCACATACATACACAAGGAATGAAAACATCCCACTAAAAGAACGTAGACAGTTTTCCAACCCACGCTGGGAATTATCATAACGCAGAGATAATTTGTAACAATTCACGCATTCATAAATGTGAATATATCACATTCTAGGAAGGGTAAGATCGTTGTTTAAAGCAATCACACTACGGGGAAACAATAGTTGTCAATCATTGTCATTTGCTAAGAAGAAATTTGTTGTCTAATTAAGGTTAGGAACACAAGTGCACAAATCACAAAATCGATGGCAAGTAGTTATGTGGGCTTGTTGTAACAAATCGCAGCTAAACAATCTGTAGCCAAACAATTCGCATCATCCAAAAATGAACTCATAAAAATAGTCACCTAACCCCCAACGTTGTCTAATCATTTGTGGGGATTCGCTACCACAAAAATGTAGGTGTACACAAGCAAACTCGTGGGTAGATTCTCAGTGATATTCGCAGTGCTATGGGTGAACTTGCAACGATATTTCAGAGCAACGAAATGGGCAAAATGAAAAGGAAAGTGGGCTCCTATCAGGAACGGTTTCAGTAGTAGGGACGATTCCAGATCCTGACGCAACAATGGTAAAGAGGCAGGTGGTGTCAAACACATTCAAAATGTTAAGGTGTGGTTGAACTTCTATGGCGAAAGAATCGCTGCCCCACAGACTCGTGGTGTGAATTACACATTAAGGCGAAATCAAAGCTATGCACAAATTAAGACTTTACACAACTCACTTCTATACAAGAGAAATTAAGACTCCATACAATTACATCGATTAAATTTGCTGGGTAAAAACGCAGGTAGTCAAGGTCAATTTCGGTTGTCATTCCAGGCATAAGTTTATTGTCAAACATTAAAAACTGTCCCAATGCAGTCAATAGAAAAAGGGTAATAGTTGACTTTAGAAGGGTAAATCGCCAACAATTAAAAAGGTAAATCGTTGCCAATATAAAATGGTAAAACACCGAGAGTAATAAATTGTTCGCAAGGAGGAATGACAACAATAGAAAAATTACTCAATCACAAGAAGGTGCAACGACAATCATTCAGCCATGCATCAATAAACAGTGGTAGACGGCTAGGAAAAAACATCCTTCGCTCATCATCCACGCACAGAAAAGCAGGGCATTAGAATCTATAGGTTGTTATGCACCGAAGTGATGATCGTCGATTCATCTCCTGGACGACTGCTTAGGTGTGGACTGAGGAACTAGGGATGAGGACGAAGATCGGGAATAAACTCCTCATAAAATTCAATTAAAACCAAAAGGATAGTCTCAGTATTCAAAGATCGAGTGTCAAGGAAATCAAGTCAAGCAGCGAGCTTAAGGATATGGGGAATTTAAGTTCTCGGTTAAAATGCTAAGTCAAACATTTTCTTTACATAATTAAAAGTACAGAACTGAAAGTGTAAAGTCAATAATAATCTACCATCCAAAATAAGAGCATGCGTACCATAGCCCAATTCATCCGCTCTAAGACGTTGTCCCGCGCGCTCCCTGCCGCTCCCACTTGTCGACGATGAGACTTCACCGGTACCTCCCAGCCAATGCTAGGGGTACTCTTATTCCCCCTTATTCCCCTGAACCGCAAAGGGGACATGCACACTAAACCAAAGAACAACTAGCTCCCAGCTCCCCTCGCAAGGCCGAGCTACCACTCCTCACCGAGTTGGGTATCCCAACTCCCACAAGATAAGTCAGTCAATTCTAAAATTCTACAGTGTAACGTTACGCATAACAAAAGAGATCCATCCTTCTCCTCCTCCCTCCTTTATATAGAATTTATAAGTCACTTCTTTCCCAAATTCCCATTTAATTTATTGTTCAATAATTTAATTCAGAAAAATCATCCATGTACATGTGTCACCCATCCCCTTTGTTTCACTAGAAATTAGTTCATTAATTATTTAATTACTCCTATTTCTCTCACCCTCCTAAAAGAATTCCTAGAATCGCTCCTAGGTATCCCCATATTTCCTTACACAATTTAATGACTTTCCCCCTTACTAATTTACTAGTTGAGTTCAAATTAGAAAGTTCTTAAAGGGAAGATTCCTTGCTAAGTTGGTCATTCTACTTTTTCCTTATGTTTCTCTTATTCTTTATGTTTCCCCCTTTTTCCCTTAGTTTCCTAATTCTTTTAAATTTCCCTCTTTTCCTTTTTATCTAAACTCAAATTAGTAAGTGTAGAAAATTATCTTTTTCCCCTTTTTCTTTTTAATTAATAAATTTTAATTAGCATGTGTAATAAAACAATCATTTCCCTTTTAAAATTTTAAATCCCTCAATAATTTGATTTTAATAATTTAATCAAGTTTCTTACCCCCTTTTCATCACATGTTTAATGATGATTATTATTATTTTTTTTTATTTTTTTTTACCACAAGTATTACTTTAGACCTAGATTTTTATTTTCGAGGCTGGGCGACATTTTATTAGTGAATTTGTTTTTAAATATTTCTTATCACAATATTCGTTCTAAGGCCATCTAGGTTTATTCACTTATTATTTAACAACGCAACATTCCCTTCCGGATGCACTATGTGCTCCAAG
This sequence comes from Picea mariana, assembly GCA_032191745.1. Classification (NCBI taxonomy): domain Eukaryota; kingdom Viridiplantae; phylum Streptophyta; class Pinopsida; order Pinales; family Pinaceae; genus Picea; species Picea mariana. The sequence goes on from JASDQU011314046.1 coordinate 3,635, forward strand.
GGTGCCACTTGCCTCCTTCTGTTTCCCTTGTGTGGCGTGCCCTTCAGGACGCACTACTTGCTCCAATGGTGCCACTCGCCTCTTTTTGTTTTTCTTGCACGACGTGCCCTTCAAGATGCACCAAGTGCTCCAAGGGTGCCACTCACCTCTTGACTGACTTGGTAGACATCAAAAACTCCTGGAGTCAATACTCTGCCAGGTGATCTTGTGGGAGACTAAGGGCCTCTAAGGAATAAGGCCCCTGCCTTATTGCAGGCCCTTTAGAATCATCGTGAGCGATTGTCGCAGTCTGCCCTCACGGCATCGTGGGTCTTATCGAACTAGGTAATTGTTAACCTACAGTTCGAGCCATGGTAGGAGTGTTAGGAGGCTGTGACAAGGCTATTGTACACACATCTCCCTCAACGTCTCTGGTAGTCATGCGTGACCCCTCTACTCCACATGTGAATCTGGTTGGAAAGTTATCGTCAGCCTACATCATCAACGAATCATGTCAGAAATAAAATCCATAATCATAACATCTAATCAAATGCACATACGTCATATATACAACAATCAAACCCCAATATTCCACTCCCTGACTCGATCCGGAGTCCAAGGGTTTCATCGATGCCTCAGCATCCTCGAGGTCCAAATCCTGCACACTTAGGAGAACCGAGTCAATAGCACTTGTCTAAGTCAATACAGCAAAATAACATATAATCACATCCATAATGCCTCATAATCATAATCAACGGCCAATAGTATAATAATATGTATCACTTGCAAGCAAGTGTCCTCAATGAATAAGTTCGCTCAGTGCGCACAAGAGCGGTATGTTACATACACCCCCTCTTGGTCTAAAATTCGTCCCAAAGTTTCACAGTATATAAGTGCCGAAATAATGTGTATCACAGTGTCATAAGTCTATCTATCAAACAAAAATGGAAACTGTTGGCGCATATCATATGCATCTTCCCAGGTCGTCGAGTGCGGACTATAGTTGTCCCACTAGACCTTGACCTAATTTACGGTTCGACGTCGTAGTTGTCGAATGCAATAATCCAGGATGCAGATAGGCTCAGTCGTGAGATCCCCCTTGTCCAATAATAGCAAGGAAATCATGTCAATAACATGTGTAGGATCACTAATATAATATCTCAAAATAGATACGTGAAAAACATCGTGCATACGACTCAAATAATCAGGCAAGGCTAGTTGATAGGCCACGATCCCCTTCCTCTCCACAATCTCGAAAGGTCCATGAACCTAGGAGAGAGTTTAGCTCCCTTTACAAACTTAATCGAACTCTTATGTGGTTTTACTCACAACAAGACTCGATCGCCAACTTCGTAACTATGGTCTACACGGTGCGCATCGGCATAACTCTTATGCCGATCATGCGCTTCTTTGATCCTTTGTCTTATTGTTTGAATTTGATCTTCCATTTCTTGGATCACTTTTGGTCCCACTAGAACCCTATCCTCAAGTCAATCCAAACTCAAAGGCGTCTGACATGGTTTCCCGTAAAGAAACTCAAAAGGTGCCATCTTAATGGTGCTTTGGTAATTGTTGTTATAAGCGAATTCTACCAGTGGCCAGAATTCTTCCCAAAGCTTCTATTGGTCTATCACGTACATGTGCAACATGTCTTCCAAGGTCTGGTTCGTTCGTTCGGTCTGCCTGTCAGTCTACGGGTGATATGCAGTACTAAGGTTAAGTTGGATTCCCACGGCCTCTTGGAAACTAGTCCAAAATCGTCAAGTAAACACTGATCCTCGATCATATATAATCCTCTTAGGCACGCCATGCAACCTCACAATCTCACTGATGAAAACTCTAGCTATGTCAGGTGCCTAATACGTCATACGCACAGGAATATATGAGCATTGTTCGTCAGAGTGTCGACTACCAAAAAATAGAGTCGGGTCTCCTTGTTGTCAGTGGAAATCCAACAAAGAAATCCATCGAAATAACCTCCCACTTCGATTCTGGAATAGCGTGTGGTTGTAGTAATCCTGCTGGATGTCTATGTTCAGCCTTTACCTGCTGACATTCTAGACATCTGGCCACATAGTTAACTATGTATGCCTTCATTCCTTTCTAGAAGAAAAAGGGTTTAAGGTCCACCCTCATCTTCGTGACTCACGGGTGAGCCATGTACACTACTCTGTGAGCCTCGTTTTAGGATAAAACTCCTCAACTTGTCGTTTGGTGGTACGTAAATCCAATTTTTTTTAAACCTCAATAATCCATCTTCGTCAAACGTAAATCCTTCAAATCTTGGTGCCATCATTGTGTTTTTTCCAATAAAATCCTTGACCTCTTGTACCAATCATCGTCATGTTGTAAAGTTAGAATCCTTTCACGTAGATTCGTTTAAAGCAGCAACACCGAAAAGATGCGTGGTCTCCGACTCAATGCATCTGCCACTCGGTTCATTGTTCCTTTTATGTAAGAAATCTCAAAATCATACTCGCTAAGCAATTCCGACCAATGAAGTTGTCGCGCGTTCAGGTCGCTTTGCGTAAAGATGTGTCGTAGTCCACACTAGTCTATCTTTAGTTCAAATTCTTGTCCAACAAGGTAGTGTCTCCAAACCTTCAAGGCATAAACAATGGTTAACAACTCCAAATCATGTGTCGCATAGTTCTCCTCATGCCTTCTCAGTTTCCTCGAGATGTAAGTGATCACTCGACCGTTCTTGCATCAAGACTCTACCTAAGCCTTTCTTGGATGTGTCAGTGCATACCAAGAAGTCTGCGCCCATGTCCGGGACCTTTAGTATCGATGTTGTTGTCAGCATCTCTTTGATCCTCCAAAACACTTCCACGAATTTCTCGATCCCAACAAACTTCTTGTTCTTCTTCTGTAATTCTGTGATCGGATTTTCTATCTTCGAAAATCCTTCGACGAACCGTCAATAGTATCCTACTAAACCCATGAAGCTACGCACTTCCGGGACATTCGTCGACGTAGGCCATTCCATAATAGCATCGACCTTTGTTGGATCCATGGCGATACCTTCGTCGGAGATGACATGACCTAAGTAGTGAATCTTCGATTGATAGAACGAGCATTTAGACAATTTCCCACACAGTTTGATCTCTCGCAGACACTGTAGTACCAAGCACAAGTGATCTTCATTCTCCTCCATTGTCCGAGAGTAAATCATGATATCGACAATGACTACTTGGAAAAACTTGTCCAAGTACTCTCGGAACACCCTGTTCATCAAACTCATAAATATCCCTAGGGCATTCGTCAGTCCAAACGGTAAAACAATAAACTTGTAATGTCCAAACCTCGTATTAAAGGCGGTCTTAGGGACGTCATCCTCCTTGATTCGTAACTAGTGATACCCTGATCGCAAATCAATCTTTGAAAACATCATCGCACCCTTCATCTGATCGAACAGATCATCAATCCTCGGCCACAGATATTGATTCTTGATCGTTGCCTTGTTCAATTGATGGTAGTCAATGCAAAGTCTCCATGACCCATCCTTCTTTCGTATGAAAATAGCAAGTGCACCCCACAGTGACACACTAGGTCATATAAGTCCCCGGTCTAGCAACTCCTTCAGTTGCATTCTCAACTCCTGTAACTCCGGGGTCAACATTCGATAAGGTGTTCTTGTTATCAGTTCAGTCCCTGGTTTCAAGTCTATGGTAAACTCCAATTCCTTCTGTGGCGGAATCCCAGGTAACTCCTCTGGAAAGACGTCTGCAAACTCTCTCACCACCAAAAGGTGTTCTAGACCTTCCACTACTCCCTTCTCGTTGAACGCAAGGATCGCATAAATCTTACATACCTTGTGCATGCTCTTTCGTAGTTGCAAGGAAGAGATGAACCTCAGGGAAACTCCCTAGTTCAATCCTACAGTCACACGTCTATGTCCCTCATCATCAACCAAACTCAATTGTTTCGGCTTACTGTTGAGTATTGCCTCATGCAATTCCAACCAGTCCATACCAATCACGACGTCATAAGATCCTAAGATTGTGACGTACAGGTTGGCCCCGGTGACAAACTCCCCCATGTTAAGGGTATAGCCCATAATCCTTCCTCCAACCTTTTGTTTAGCTCCCAAATCCATCTCTACAAAGATAAACTCACCCTGTTCAGTTGCCTTTACCTTAATCCTTTTTAGCGTTGCATCAGAGATGAAACTCTCGGTAGCACCGAAATCTATCATATACTAAGGTTCTAGTCAGCTACGGTATCTAGCGTCTCGAGCACAGTTGATTGGTGCTCTTCCTGGTGGTTATTCACCACTACATGAATCCGATGGGCCTTTCCCAAAACTCCCATGGTAGTGGGTACGTCTGATCCAGATGCTCCGACGCTTTCCTCTTGGCAGTAATGTTGGTAATGTGGCTCCCCACAATCCAACACATTTTCTTCGATCCAGTAATCCCGGTACCCGAAGTAGAAGTTGAATTCTAACAATAAGGCCAAACTCAAACTTCTTGACCCTAAGTTTCTGGGTAATTTAATGCAGAGCATACCGAAACAGCTCCAAAATGGGCCTCGTACTCGGACACCGTGCGGTTGCCTTGTCGCAAGGCATCAAACTCTTTGAGATGATGCTCAAGGAATTCCTCAGAAAGATACCGCTCTTGGAACCATTCCTCAAACAGTTCCCATGACACGTCATCGACGGCCATGTTCAAAAGTGGCAGGAGTGTCTTCCTTCATAGAAGAGTGCTCCCCTTCAATCGAAAGACCGCCATGTGGACCTTCATGCTGGAGGTCATAATCGCAAAGCATGAAGCACAACGCCCGTCTCTACAATCGTGCCTCGACAGCACAGCCATCCATGACACTCAAGGACTCAAGAACTCAACTCTCTCAATTTCTCAGTGGATGTACAGGCGCATTGTGGACCATCAGGGGTACAGGTGCCCTGGCCCCATCTTAGCACCGATGGTGAATCAAGGCACTTGACATTACCTGCAAGGGCCTTGTCAGACCATCATCATCCCTTACTACAAGCGAATCTAGCCCAAGGACTTGTTCTTCCCCTTGGGGGTTTGACTCCGAGGGTGCGGGAACTTCTAGAGGTGTCGCACCTCCTTCCATGGAACCACGTTGCGAACCTCTGAGGCGTCCTCTAAAAGTGATCACCACATGGACTCGTTAAGGTTTTTAATTAATGCAATGGTTAATACTCACGGGTTTACTGCAGTGGAAAGCCTGGTGATCCACAGTCGCAGGGTTGAACCCGCTCTGATACCATATGTAACGACCCCAATCGTAACAACTACAAGCGAAGAAGAAAGTGAAAAAAAAAATTGGGTCTTTAGGCAGGGAGGTAACGACAACAAACAGTTGAACCACACAACCTGATGACGAAAACAAGCACGCAACTCAGGAAACAAACAATGACAACTCCACGTACTAGCATAAGAAAGATAGGGCGAAACATGCTCAAACGACAGATAGGAACGACTACCCGCCCGACACAACAGGACAATGCCTACAAGCTATGGGACAACATCCACAATCCCGACACAATGGCCTCGATGACCATCGATTAGAACCTCTATGGTGCGCAACCGAACACATGAAGGTGTTACAACCCAAATGCCATAACAACTACCATGAACAAACGCCCACACCAAGAAGCATCGGCTCCAGCCAGGTTATCATTCACCTCTATCCCTTAGGGTGCACAATGATCCCCTTATCAGGAATAATTCTTTCACAAGGCATTAGGCGTGACGATAACCCTGGCCATCAAACACATCTAGACCAATAACCCAAAAAGAATCCAATGCGCTAGGAGACCGAATTAATTGTGAAAATACCAGAAGACTCTACCCACGCACCCAAGCAACAAGAGGACACAACGCAAGGTGATACTCTCACATTTAAATGGCGTAACTAACCGACAAATTTCTTGTTTCCTACAAGGCAACTCGTGTGGTGAAACAATTATGACTACCCACCCTTTACAGTTCGACTTAAGGCACCAAGCGCTTAGTAACCAATTAATTGTTAACTATTAATTGTTTTAGTTGGTAAAACTACCAATTCTCGAACCATTAATCTTGCGCAAGATAAAAGACTAATACGCCAATAAACCATTAAGTATAACACATCCTGTTATCTGTTAAGCAAGAGGTCTAAGTGCGAAGGAGTGAACTTGTATCATGTTACTATGGTCATAAATGTTATCATAAATGTGAACTAAAATAAGCACTTAACCAAATCAAATACACTTGTCAACAATTATACATTGTCCATTAAAATAAGTGAACTACTTATCATTTTTAAAGGTGATCTAGGCTACTTATAAAAATCGACATTGTTGTCAAAATTAACCAGCCTATATTTTAACTAGTTTAAAATTGAAAAATGTTACCGTCTATATTTAAAATGTTACACTCTACATTTTAACCAGTCTATTATACACGAGTCTATAAATTAACAAGTTTAACATAATCAACATGGCTATATAAATTAATAATCGAAATTTTATATACAAGTTATAGTTGTTGTCCAGTTTAGGTCTTCTTGATAAATATGTTGGTCAACTATTGACAAATATAAAAACGCCTGAGGTGGTTGTCTATACAAGGGAATAAGTCAATAAAATCCCTGTCATTCACGTAATAAACTCGTTTCTATTGATAGTAAGAGTTCACTGTTATTTAAAGGCTAAAACACATTCATTCTACATCAAATTTCATCGTCATTCACAGAACAAGTAAAACGTTGACACTACACACAAACGTTGTCTAACTTATTTATTATCCAACTTAAATCTATTAACTTCACAATAGAATTATCATCATTACATAACGCTTATTTATCCATGACCCGAATGTTATTTATTACACCCATGTAGTAAGTCTTGTTGTCAATCTGTGATAACACGCAATCAGATTATGGAATTTGCGGCACCTGTGCATGCATACAAAACACATCCAATATACAAAATCCCATACATACGCAAGGAATGCAGACATCCCACTAAAATAACATAGACATTTTTCCAACCCACGCTGGGAATTATCATAACACGGAGATAATTTGTAACAGTTCACGCATCCATAAATGTGAATATATCGCATTCTAGGAAGGGTAAGATCATCGTTTAAAGAAATCACACTACAGGGAAACAAAAGTTATCAATTGTTGTAATTTGCTAAGAATAAATTCGTTGTCTAATTAATATTAGGAATGCAGGTGCACAAATCACAAAATCGTTGGCAAGTAGTTGTCTGGGCTTGTTGTAACAAATCGCAGCTAAACAATTCGCATCATCCAAAAACAAACTCATAAAAACAGTCACCTAACCCCCAATGTTGTCTAATCATTTGTGGGGATTCGCTACCACAAAAACGCAAGTGTACACAAGCAAACTCGCGGGTATATTCTCAATGATATTCGCAGTGCTATGGGTGAACTTGCAGCGATATTTCAGAGCAACGAAATGGAAAAACTAAAAGGAAAGTGGGCTCCTATCAGGGATGGTTTTAGTAGTAAGGACGATTCCAGATCCAGACGCAATGATGGTAAAGGCGCAGGTGGTTTCAAACGCATTAAAAATGTTAAGGTGGGGTTGAACTTCTACGGCGAAAGGATCGTTGCCCCACAGAATCGGGGTGTGAAATACACATTAAGGCGAAATCAAATCTCTACACAAATTAAGACTTTACACAACTCACATCTATATAAGAGAAATTAAGACTCCATACAATTACATCGATTAAATTTGCTGGGTAAAAACGCAGGTAGTCAAGGTCAATTTCGGTTGTCATTCCAGGTATAAGTTTATTGGCAAACATTCAAAACTGTCCCAATGGACTCAATAGAAAAAGGGTAATAGCTGACTTTGCAAGGGTAAATCGTCGACAAGTAAACAGGTGAATCGTTGCCAATATAAAATGGTAAAACGCAGAGTAAAAACGCAGAGAGTAATAAGTTGTTCGCGGGGAGGAATGACAACAATAACATAATTACTCAATCACAAGAAGGCGCAACGACAATCATTCAACCATGCATCAATCAACAGGGGTAGACGGCTGGGAAAAAACATCATTCGCTCATCATCCATGCACAGAAAAGCAGGGCATTAGAATCTATAATTCGTTATGCACCAAAGTGACGACCGTCGATTCGGCTCCTAGCCGACTGCTCAGGCGTGGACTGACGAACTAGGAATGAGGAAGAAGACCAGGCATAAACTCTTCATAAAAATCAATTAAAACCAATAGGATAGTCTCAGCATTCAAGGATCGAGTGCCAAGGGAATCAAGTCAAGCAACGAGCTTAAGGCTATGGGGAATTTAAGTTCTTGATTAAAATGCTAAGTCAAACATTTTCTTTACATAATTAAAAGTACAGAAATGAAAGCGTAAAGTCAATAATAATCTACCATGCATAATAAGAGCATGCGTACCATAGCCCAAGTCGTCCGCTATGAGTCGTTTTCCCGCGCGCTCCGTGTCGCTCCCGCTTGTCGACCGATGAGACTTCACCGGTGCCTCCCAGACCCTGGTTCCTGTGTCAATGTTGCTTTCCTGGGTCTCTTTCCATTTGACCACCCCCATTCATTAAATCATGACATAAAAACTGATGGGCGTCGGGCTCTGCTCCTGCAAGCAATCCAAGAGTGACTTCTGTCACCAACAGGTTAGACTGAATGAAGGAGGTGTGGGCCCATAACTTGTTAAAATATAATGGATGTGCTCGTTTTACCATCGAAAATATCACTATTGTCACCCAACCATAGGCCGAAGCCACCCTCCGAGCACCTTAATCTTGACAGATAATCACTCTGGAAGCAAACCCTAGGCTAGATAGCCAAACAAAGGGTAGCGCACATTTCCCCAAGGATAGCGCACCAACAAGAGCTGATCAGATAGTCCAAACCCTAGACAAGAGATATTCCAAGCCAAAACATAACTGCTAGCTGTAGCAGTTGCACTAACAGCTCTCCTCCAAACCTGCACACAAAATTGGGCACTGCAGTGCGCACAAGTGTTGCTCTGCAATTATGAGACTGCCTGTGAGAATGAAGACTAGCCTTTTGTATTTATAGTAATTCTGGCTAACTGCCTGGGTCAACTTCTCATTATGGGTATCTATCTGTTCAGTATATTATTATTTCTTCTAGTCGACTTCTTCTCTTGGAGGCTAATAACCTGATATAAATTATCTTCTTGAGTCGACCAGCCTTCTAGGGTTATTAGCCAACTCATTAGGGTTTCTTCTTGCTTCCCGGAGTATTCTATTCTCGTCAGGTTTACACGTGGAGGTAAATACCTCCCGCAGCTACCATAATATCAACAGGGACATTGTCCAGCATAGTTCCCCATCTCCTAACAAGAAAATCATTTAAATTTGCTCATGTCCTTCTTCTTCTCACCTCCTCTATGTTGCTGCTTGGCCCCACCCTTGGGACCCTGCTTGGTCTTCTTGCCATTTTCCAAAAGAGAAAGATCCTCATCACCATCCCCACCACGCTGTTGACTAGAAGATCCTTAGCCAAATCTAAGCTCCTCCTGTACAAATTCATCCTAGAGCCACCCCAATTGGGCAGATGCTCTATGGCTCCAATGCCTCGTATAAATATATCCCATGCACCAAATCATATGGATCCACTATCTCGCCCATAGCTACCGAATCATCATGAATCTGAGAAAATCTCGTGAGGAATGAGGTGACAGAATCATTCTTTTTCATCTTTGTGCTCCTCGACTTCCCCTGAAGCATCATCTTGTGGTTCTGATTAGGGCTCTTGTAAAGATCACACAATGATTGCCACATCGTAAATGTGAAGTCCTTACCAGATATATGAGGAATGATATGGTCTTTCACCACATCTAGGATAGTCCTCTTGGCCTTGATGTTCCTCTTCCTTGACTCTGTCAAGAGCACCGCATTTGTTGGAGGAACCACAGGATTTTCTACAATATCCCATAGCTCAAGTTCCTCCAAGATCAAGACTATCCTATACTTCCATGGAGACCAATTTCCATCCCCCGCTAGCCTATCCTCTGCCCTCAACCCTGCCACTGACATGACTGCCCATTGATGCTAAACTGATGTTAAATTGTTGTCTAGGTGAGACAAAAAAACGCCAATTGTTTGCAAACTATATTGGCCTTCTCTTGTGCCCTTAGGCTTTGATACCATGAAGAAATTTGAGGTTCCTTGTATCCTACTACAGGGTTGTCTTAAGGACTGTCACAAGGTCACTAACATGCCTATTTTCTGTCATTTTCTAGAAGCAAGAAGATATGTTCTAGTTTTTGTTTGAAGGTTGCTAACAGGTTTGATTTAATGTTGTTTTAGGAATGATTCACTGCTCTTTTGAAGTTGTTTTTGAAGGGTTTATTTAGGAAGTTTTTCTATCATGGTTATCACATTCAAACTACTTAAAAACAAAAAATACACCTCTAGATATTTACGCTTTTAAATGATGATAATTAATATGCAAACCACAAGATTGACACAAGTGTTTTTGGTCAACATGACCCTCGAAAAACCCCATGAGGAAAACCAATTGAAGAGAAAATTTATTATGGAGTCTGAAGGAGAAATTACAGAAAATAAATACAAGCCAACTTATCTCTATTTGATTGTCCAAAGTTCCTTGAAGTAAGTTCCATCAATGCCTTGAAAAGTGCGCCCTTCTTCTTGAGGTTTGTGCCCTTTCTTGTGGCTTCCTTCTACCTTGAAATATGTGCCCTTTCTCTTGATGAGTGTGCCCATCCTCTATGCTTGGTGCACCCACTTCACATGTGTGCCCCTCCTCTAGCCTTGGTGCTCCCTCCTCACAATTGTGCCCTTCCTCAAAGCTTGGTGCGCCCCTCCTCACAAGTGCACCCCTCTCCAAGCATGTGTGCCCCCCTTCAATGGTGCACCCTTCTCCTTCTCTTCTTATCCAAAACCTTTTCTCCTCCTCTCTTCACTCTAACTCTCAAGTGAAGAATGAATGCCCTTTCTCCTCAAACTTTTTTCTTTAGCCTCATCCTTAGGATAACCTAGAAACTAATGGCTAGGATTAGATCTTGGTCGACTAAGATCGAGGGTGGAGATTAAATCTCCCCCTTAACTTAAGTTCCTAAGTCACTTTATGTTAATAAAGTCACTTTATGACTTAAATGTTCATAAAGTCACTTTGACTTTATAACATAAAGTAAAGTGAGTTGAGGGTTACTTTTTCCCCCTTTGTGTTAGACACTCAATAA
>JASDQU011314047.1:846-11336 GCA_032191745.1 Picea mariana
TTGAATATATATAGGTTTCTGAGGTTTACAAATGATATCTAATCTGAAATTCTGAGGAAAGTGAAGAAAAGAAGGCCGAAATGCAAGGAAGGATAAATTCTTTTGATGGTGCTTTCTAAGGTATGTTATTTTCAGGTCATCTCACCATTTTCACTATAATTTTTTTTCTATAATGATTCAGATCTTGAAATTACTATGAAAGTGAGGAAAAATATCCAAGTATCTGTGGTTAACAATTCAGCTTGTGGGTCATTTTAGTTTTGGAGTTACACTCTGTGGAAAATAGGGTTTGTGGCCAGTCCTGAAACTAGTCAAAATCAGGTGTTTCGGGTAAAAATGTCATAAATTTCTTCATAACAGATCCACCTTCAGTGAGACAAATTTTGTTGATTAGGGTATAGTATGTATTATTTTCTATAATAGTTTTAGATCATTTCATCAAATATTTTGTGCGGGGCACACTCTATAAGGTCGCTCTCTAGAATAAGCCAGAATTCAACAGGGTATGCCATTTTTTCTATAACTCCTTTTATGAGAGGTTAAAAGTAGTGCCACTTGGAGGAATTATATAAAAAACACTGAAGAACATTGTATATAAGGTTCAAATCTTTATACATTACAGGTTCAAAGTTATGATTATTTCAAGTTAGGATTGTTGACTAATCCAAAACTAGGCATGTGAGACTAAAGAAAAGTTTGATGAAAATGCTAGTCTCTTNAGTGAAGAAAAGAAGGCCGAAATGCAAGGAAGGATAAATTCTTTTGATGGTGCTTTCTAAGGTATGTTATTTTCAGGTCATCTCACCATTTTCGCTATAACTTTTTTTCTATAATGATTCAGATCCTGAAATTGCTATTCAAGTGAGAAAACATATCCAAGTATCTGTGGTTAAAAATTTAGCTTGTGGTTCATTGTATTTGTGGATTTACACTCTGTGGAAAATAGGATTTGTGGCCAGTCCTGAAACTAGTCAAAATCAGGTGTTTCGGGTAAAAACGTCATAACTTCTTCATAACAGATAAAAATTTAGTGAGACAAATTATATTGGTTAGGGTACAATCTTTAGTATTCTTTGTAATAGTTTCAGATCATTTCATCAAATATTTTGTGCGGGGCACGCTCTACAAGGTCACTCTCTAGAATAAGCCAGAATTTAGCAAGGTATGTCATTTTTGCTATAAATCCTTTTCTGAGAGGTTCCAAGTAGTGCCACTTGGAGGAATTGCATAAAAAACACTGAAGAACATTGTGTATCAGTTTTAGATCTTTATACATTACAGGTTCAAAGTTATGATTACTTCAATTCAGGGTTGTTGACTAATCCAAAACTAGGCATGTGAGACTAAAGAAAAGTTTGATGAAAATGCTAGTCTCTTGTTTTTAAAAGTTAAGGAAGGTTTGCAGGAATGTGATCATATACACAAGGTCTATTACAGAGCTACAAATCAGATTTGGATGATGAAATTGATGAGGGATTTTGGTTGAGGTACATGTTGAGTACATGGTTGAGACAAGTAGTTGATGAGTTGGCACACATACATGAGGTGTATAGTTGATGATGTTGGTACAAATTGATGAGTCATAGTTGATGAGTAGTTGACACATGATTGGTACATACTTAGCACATGGTTGGATGCACTTTTTTATGGTACAGGTTGATTACAGGTTGGTGCATGGTTGATGCACTTGTTTATGGTACAGGTTGATGCATGGTTCAGATTTATTGGTATAGGTTTACAGCGGTATATCTCACAGTGATAGTGTGACAATGGTTCCATCATTCTACTTATACTTCAGGGTGGCAGGACGGGGCAAGGACAGGTGGTTGTATCCACCTTTCGGTTGTAGCCGGAGAACATTGGGGGTTGTAGCCTCCTTCTGGTTCTAGCCAGAGATTTGGGGAGTTGGAGCTTCCCTCATGTTGTAGCCTGAAAAACTAGGGGGTTGGAGCCTCCTTCCAGTTGCAGCTAGAAAACAAAGAAATTTGGTGCTTCCAATGAATGTAATTCTTCAAGACATATAAGAAAAAACATTACGTGGTTTTCTCCCGATTTGGGTTTCCACGTAAAACATCGGTGTACTGTGTATGTGTGTGATTGTTTATTTATTACTGCTCATTATTGGATAATAATTCTACATTGAATAACAGTTGAAGAAAAATGATTATAATTACATTATTACTGATTCACCCCCCCCTCTCAGTAATCCAACAGGTCTGGTGGAGGTTAACACAGCCATTCTCGGTCCCCTTCACCATCTCTTTCATAGCATTTGTGGTCTCTCTTAGCACACCCCCCCTTCCAGCAGTCATGCAACACTTATCCATTTTCTAGTAAATAACAAAATTNTGGATGCACTTGTTTATGGTACAGGTTGATTACAGGTTGGTGCATGGTTGATGCACTTGTTTATGGTACAGGTTGATGCATGATTCAGATTTATTGGTACAGGTTTACAACGGTATATCTCACAGTGATAGTGTGACAATGGTTCCATAATTCTACTTATACTTCAGGGTGGCAGGACGGGGGAAGAACAGGTGGTTGTAGCCACCTTCCGGTTGTAGCCGGAGAACATTGGGGGTTGTAGCCTCCTTCTGGTTGTAGCCAGAGATTTGGGGAGTTGGAGCTTCCCTCATGTTGTAGTCTGAAAAACTAGGGGGTTGGAGCCTCCTTCCAGTTGTAGATGGAAAACAAAGGAAGTTGGCGCTTCCAATGAATGTAATTCTTCAAGACATATAAGAAAAAACATTACGTGGTTTTCTCCCGATTTGGGTTTCCACGTAAAATACCGGTGTACTGTGTATGTGTGTGATTGTTTATTTATTACTTCTCATTATTGGATAATAATTCTACATTGAATAACAGTTGAAGAAAAAGGATTATAATTACATTATTACTGATTCACCCCCCCCTCTCAGTAATCCAGCAGGTCTAGTGGAGGTTAACACAACCATTCCTGGTCCCCTTCACCATCTCTTTCATAGCATTTGTGGTCTCTCTTAGCACACCCCCCCTTCCAACAGTCATGCAACACTTATCCATTTTCTAGTAAATAACAAAATTTACATTTATCGACCTTTTATATAAAGGTCCATCAAATCAAACATTGACACATATTGAGTTTGTCATAGTCTCTTGGCCAATATAGTTATATTTACAAAATGGGGGAAACATGGTGTTACAATTCCCTCCCCCTTAAAGGAACATTGTCCTGGATGTTCCTATCCGTCAACATGCTCTGTATATACAGAAGTAAACAAAAATGAATATGCATGTCTCATGGCATCCTCCATTTCCCATGTAGCCTCATCTGGGCCAAAGTGTTTCCACTGCACCTTGACCTGTGCAATGTTTCGGTTCTTGAGTGGAGTTTCCTTCCTGTCTAGTATGCATTGAGGTTCTGACAGGAATTATCCCTCCAGCTCCACCTGGATGACAGACCAGTCAATTATATGATTAGAACCATGTACATATTTCTTCAATAATGAAACATGGAAAACATTATGTTCCTTCACTGTGGGAGGGAGTGCTAGCCTATAGGCTACATGTCCCAGACTATCTAAGATTTCAAAGGGTACACAATACCAAGGTGCCATCTTGGCACAAGCTCCCATTTTCAGGGAACTCTTCATGGGCCTAACTCTGAGATAGACATGGTCTCACATCTTGAACTCTTTTGGAGTTCTCTTTTTGTCGGTGTAACTCTTATGTCTATCCTGAGCAATTTTCAGATTTTGCTTTATCTGAATCACTTGTTGTTCCATTTATTTTAGCATGTCAGGTCCGATTGTAATTCTATCCACTCAATTACTCCAGCTGATTGGAATCTTGCACTATCTACCATAAAGGACTTCAAAAGGGATAATCTTCAGTGACTCTTGATAACCGTTCTTGTAGGAAAAATCTACCAATGGCAGGTAGTCTTTCCACTTCTTAGGCTGATGCATTACATGCATCCTTAACATGTCTTCTAATATCTTGTTTATCCTTTCTGTCTATCCATTAGTTTGAGGGTGATAGGTTGTGCTAAACAACAATTTAGTCTCAAACTAGCCATTAAGAACTTCCAGAAGCTTGAAGTAATTTTTTTTTCTCTGTCAGATATAATCTCCCTAGGCATGCCATGCAGTCTAAATATCTCCTTCATGAAGATGTTGGCGATATCTATTGCCTTGCAAGTTGACTTGAAAGGAACAAAGTGAGCAGACTTGCTCAATTTCTCCACCACTACCATGATGGCGGCGTTCTGCTTGGCCAATTTTGGTAATCCAGTGATTAAATCCATGGAAATGGTTTCCCATTTCCATTCTAGAATTGGTAGGGATTGTAACAACATTGCTGGATGTCGATGTTTTTCCTTAACTTGCTGGCATTTTAGACACTTAGCTAAATAATCAGTTATGTCCTTTTTCAATCCAGGCCAATAGAATTGTTTTCTAGTGGCCATAATCATTTTCTGATAACCTCGATGACCAATATATGGTCTCTTGTGTAGTTCATCCATTATGAACCTCTTCAAGTCATCACAACTTGGGATATACAATCTATTTTTGTAAGTTAGCAGACCTTCATCTAGCATCTGATAGCCTTCATACTTTATCCTTGTGGGCTCTTGCTTTAGGTATGATGTCACAGTCTTGAAGAATGCATTTGTTTCCTCTGCATTACAGACTCTCTCCCTGACATCCATTTTATAGGTGCTCATTGTTGTTAGGTGAATCATTTTCACACTTATGCTAAGGGCATAGACCACCCTATTTTCCTTTCCTTTGATGTGCTTGATTTCGAAATCAAACTCACTAAGGAGAGATATCCACCTAGCTTGCCTGGCATTGAGTTTTGGTTTATCAAACAGGTGCCTCAACCCACAATGGTCTGTCATAAGTACAAATCTCCTACCCAAGAGGTAATGCCTCCACTTTTTTAAAGCATGCACTATGGAAACCAACTCTAGATCATGGGTCACATAATTTATTTCATGCTCATTCAATTTTCTGGATTCATAGAAAATTACACGTCCTTCTTGCATAAGGACTCCTTCAAGTCCTTCCTTATAGGAATATTTACACACGAGGAAGTCATTATCAGGGTCTGCAATCTTCAACATGGGTGCATGGGTCAGAAGGTATTTCAGTTTCTGAAATTTTTCTTGACATTCTGATGTCCAAGTGAATTCAAACCCCTTTTTCTAAAGGGCAGTGATTGGACAACCAAGCTTGGAAAATCCTTTTATGAACCTTCTATAGTATCCCGCTAAGCCCATAAAGGATGTGATATCATATACATCCTTTGGGGTAGGCCATTCCATGATAGATTTGATCTTGTCAGGGTCTACTGCCACCCCTTCTTCAGAAATAACATGGCCTAAGTAATGGACTTGCTTATGGAAAAAGTCACGACTCCGACTCACACTTGCTAAACTTAGTGTAGAATTGATACTCTCTTAGTACTTATAGCACTAATTTAAGATGTTCTTCATGCTCCTCTCTATTCTTGGAGTAGATTAGGATATCATCAATGAAAACCAATACAAATCTATCTAGGAATTTTCTTAGTACATTATTCATCAAGCACATAAAAGTGGCGGGGGCATTGGTTAATCCAAATGGCACCACCACAAATTCATAGTGACCATACCTCGTCCTAAAGGTTGTTTTTTGGATGTCTTCATCCTTGATTCGGAATTGATGGTATCCAGACCTTAAGTCAATCTCTAAGAAAATGGAAGCACCCCTTAATTGGTCGAACAAGTCATTGATTCTTGGTAAGGGATACTTGTTCTTTATGGTTGTCTTGTTGAGTTCTCTATAGTATATGCACAGTCGGAGTGTGCCATCTTTCTTTTTCACAAACAATGTTGGTGCTCCGCATGGAGACATGTTGGTTCATATGTATCCTTTATCCATCATCTCCTTTAGCTGTAGCTTGAGCTCAACTAGCTTTGGTGTACTCATCCTATAGGGTGTCCTAGACATTGGCACTGCTCCTGGTGCAAGTTCAATCGAGAAGTCAATGTCTCTTCTTAGAGGTAGAATTGGTACCTCTCCTGGGAACATGTCTTTATACTCTCTTAATATGGAGTGGTCCTCTAGGTTTGGTTTGTCATCCTCAACAGATTCCAACACCTGTATTGCATATAGAGAACATCTCTTTCTGCAATACTTTTTCATTTGAAGGGTTGATATTCGTATCACTGAGACATGCTTATGAATCCCTTGGAGGTTTATCTTTCTCCCTTCTTCATTTACACATTTTAAAGTTTTATGGTAACATTCCAACTTAGTTCTATAAGCATCTAACCAGTACATACCAATCAACAGGTTATAAGATCCTAGGGGAAGTATGTTAAGGGTCGCTTGGGTGGGCAATCCATCCATAATGAATTGACAAGTTGGTATGACCTATGCTACTTTTCTTTTGGTCCCAGTGGCTAGTTGCACCAGCCATGGCTTAACATATCTAACTGGTTGCAGTTTAAACTTGTCAACAGTCCGAGGGGCCACATAACTCAGATTAGAACCAGGATCAATTAAAATAGAAACTAGATGGTTGGTGATCATACCTTCCATCTCCACCACTAAAGCTTGGTGGTCGGCTTGTTTATTATCCAAGGCTGCATAAATTTGTGGCATGCTCCTAGACACATCATTGACTATGGTAGCTTCTTGGATATTGTAGACTCTCCTACTGTTCTTCTATCTGTTTGGACAATCCCTTAGCAAATTCTCTTCTCCACAACCCCAACATTTCAAGGGTTCTCTCTTTGGGTTATCAGTCTTTCCTAGGGTTGATCCAAAAGGTTTATTTCCACTCTGGGAGGGGAAATTTTGTTGATACACACTTCTGGTAGGAAGGCTCATCCTAGAACCCTTCCTATAGTTCTTAAATCTTGAGGATTTAAACCCCTTCTTCTTGAATCCTGAACTACTCTTCTTCTTCCAGTCCTCGCGAGGTTCTGTCTAACTCCTGAACTATTCATAACAATACCTTGCCTTTCGGATAGTCTCTTCTAAGGTCTTTGGGTCGTCAAACTCAATCCTGTCCTGGTAGGACTGAGGTAACCCACTAATAAATCATTGCACTTTTACCTTTTCATCTTTTATGTAGGGTACATACCTTATCATCTGAAGGAATTTATTGATATATTCTTCTATGGTGAGTTGTCCCATCCTAAGTTCATATAACTCCT
This sequence comes from Picea mariana, assembly GCA_032191745.1. Taxonomy (NCBI): domain Eukaryota; kingdom Viridiplantae; phylum Streptophyta; class Pinopsida; order Pinales; family Pinaceae; genus Picea; species Picea mariana. The sequence goes on from JASDQU011314047.1 coordinate 8,039, forward strand.
TAGTCTTCCCATCAAAGTATTTCTCTGATAGATACTTCTCCTTGAAGTATTTATCAAATTGTTTCATTGATAAGTCCTTCTCATGGATTCCTTTCACATTCCTCAGGTCTTCCAACCAAATGGAAGCCTTTCCATTCAGGTTGAACATGGCTATACAAGCCTTCAAGTTTTCAGAGTAGTCATGAACTCTGCAGTACTTATTTAAACTAAGTAGCCAAGCTTCCCTCTCTTCCCCTTTCTTAATCTCTCCATTGAAAGAGGGTGGTTTGGATTTCTTGAACTCTTTAGGATCATGCCTTTTGGAATGATTTCACTTCTTTCCTTTCCTTTTAGAATGAGAGTTAGTCTTGCTACTAGAAGACCCCTCGAGGTTGCCAGCTTCCTCTCCAGAGGACTCTCCCGATGAGTGTCCCCTGCCTTCAGGTTGGGCCTTCCTCGAGGTACTCCTTTGAGTGTGACCACTTATGGGGCCACATTTTTGTATCTCAGGTGGGATTTGACTTATCTTTGTATGTTGTCAGTTTGCATGATTGGTTGCAGGTCCATGCTGCAACTGCCTCTGTATATCGGATAAGCTCTGCAACAAGACTGCATTAATTTTCGTTTGTTTTTCTTTCTCCTTTATCAATCTCTCGTCGTCGGCCTTGCAACTCTGTAATTCGACCATGAGGCTCCTTACAGTTTCAGCCAGATCCGGAGGGGTCTCCACCGCCCTCCTCTCGTCAGATTATTCGTCTCTATTGTGGGAGTTATCCCCCACTTTCTGGCGCGTCACCATCCTTTATACTTTGTAGTTTCCCGTGATTCACTGACTTCTTGAGTGCTAACAAAACACTCATTTTTATCCAACGGTCTATTAATTTATGAACAACACACAATTCATATTTATTAAATACACACACAGTAGAAAGTTTCATTCTTTTCTTCTGTAACAGTTTAACTAGACTCTTTAAGAAAAAGGCAAGATGGGATGTCACCCTTAAAATTCCTTTGAATATGGTTTTTAAGTGACTCGTCCATGATCCCAAGTAGGCCAAGTTTTGTAACCATGCTCTAATACCAATTTGTAACACACCTGACCCCTGAGTGACTTTCCTAGGGATGGGGCATCAAAATTTCTCTCTCCTTAACATCTCATATCCTTTGTCCTAGGTCTTTATCCTCTTCTACTCACCCATAGCATTCTAATGACTGCTACCAGGCTCAAATCCGAGCTTTGTAATGCAAGTTATGGCTTCCCAAAGTTCTTCGGGCATTCATTGGTTGAGGGCCATGTGGATCCACCTCACACGTGTTGTTTCTAAGTTCGTTACTCCATGGTGGAAGACCATCCATCGTCCGATGCCATGGATGGACTTAATCTCTTTCTCATATATCAGCTATGGAGGAATTTGACACTTCACAACTCTTTTCTATCTATGCATGAGCCCACATGAAGTTCCAAACTTTTGAAGTCTTGTAAGCTTGCCACATGGCTCCGGCCTTTGGGCCTTTCGGTCTCTCTACCATACTACACCCCAAACCCTCCGGAGTCCCAAAGTCCCGGAGTCTTGGAGTCTTGGCCACTTCACCAACCCCTTTGGCTAGCCTCTTCTTCAATATGGCCACGATTTATAACCTCAGGCCAGCCCCATCGCAACTTCGGGCTTCAACTGTTTTGGATGAAATTGATCCCTTTTTACCCGAACTTTGAACCAGCGAAATCACCCAGATCTAGATCTACGGTTCGCGCTTCCTATGACAGCTAACGGTTGTGATCTACTTCGAGCCTTTAACTTCGGAAGTTCCAAATGCTCCAACACCTTTTTCCCCTGAAGTACTTCTACCCGAAGCTACAGATCGAGCGCCATGTGCTCGCCTCGATCAACGGTTGAGATTGTCCATTGTTTCTACTTCGGGCGACTTGCAGTCAACGCCCCTTTGCTCCTCTTTATCCTGAAGTGTCAATCCTTCGAAATGACAAATATTCTACCACACGTCCTTCTCCAACGAACGGCTCAGATGGATTTCAGTGCTTCAGCCTTTGGGATCTTTGACCTTCAAGACTTCATTCTCCAATTTCTTCAAAGTGCTCTATCACCGAAGTGATAGATCTGACACCACATGTCCACACAAATGACAACTAGGATTTATGTTCTTACCTTTGGAGCTTCAGACGACTTTCAATCAACGCCCCACTTCCTACTTATCTTTTCCCCGAAAGCCATGATCTAGTGACGTGTGTCCTTCCCAGATCGATAGTTATGATGGACTTCTCTAATTCAGGATTCAGGATTTTTTCACACTTCGCCCTCACTTTTCTCCGATGTGATTTTCCTCTGAAATCGTATATCTCCTACCACACATCCCTTCCCAATGGATGGCTAAGATGACTTCATGACTCCGTCCTTCGGGAGTCTTCGCACCTTCTCACCTTTAATCCTCTGAAGTTCTCTTGCTCCGGAGTGCAGGATCTGGTGACACCTGTCCTCACCAATGAAGAACCCAGATCTGCTCCAACTCCCACAACTTCAATATTTCTCACCCTTTTGCACTCGCTTTCTTCTGGAGTACTTGCCTTTTGGATGGCACAATCTAATGCCATGTGCCTCCTAGCGATCAACGACCACGGTCTATTTTGAAACTTTGATGTTTGGGGAGTTTGATGTTATAGCATCTCCATTCTTCCGAAGTGGAACTTCATCGAAGTACCATACGTGAAACCTTCCAATAGACAATCAGACAGTCGAGAAGGGACCCAACGAACACCTAGATATACAACTCACAACCTTTCACGACTCCAACATTTGGGTATTTTTGATAGTTATGAAGTTTGACATTCTAGGGCTTTGACCTCCCGAAGCTCTGAAGTCATCAAGAGTTAGCTCCTTTCGGACTTAGCACAGGGTTCCTAGACCCTGGTCATATGGACCCTCTGATGAATCTCGAGCTATAAGCTCTACTCTTAGCCAATATTTGGTTAAGACCATGGGCGTGAACCTAAGGTCTCTTAAGATACTGGTTTGAAGGAAGAGCCTTCCTAGCTTGCAGAACTTTAAGTTTTGAAATAGGGCGAGGTAATCTTGTGGAATTACCAAGATGGTAGCAGTGCCAAGAGGCTTGCTCTGACTCTGGAATTGTGAGGTAACTCCCTGGGGAAAACTCCGTCGAGGGTTAAACTGGAGCATATGGAAAATCAAGCAGAAGCATAAGTCCTCAAGGACATAAATACATACACATCACTCGATCAGTCAATACAGAAGAAAATATTAAATGTATACATACATGCATTCATTCATTATTCCATTTCAAAGAACAA
>JASDQU011314047.1:12955-24659 GCA_032191745.1 Picea mariana
TATGCTAGGGGTCTTATGCATGCATTTGATAAAATTAATGATGAAATATGATTGACATTGCTATGATCCCGAGGACTAATGATCCCATGGGGGGTGAAGTTTTTGATGTGCAGGACCATGCCCGACGGATAGGTACTAGTGGACCAGTACACATGGGGAGATGATTAGCTCGGACCGCCATGGGGATGAAGATCCCATCAGATGGTTGTTGAGACCCCATCAGGGGCAGAGATAGGACAATGATATGATGAGCCTTTTCACATGAGAAGAAGAAGGAATTTCCACCCAGGACACTTTGGCTGAGCCCAGCCTAGGGGGGTTGACCCACTTCAGATGGAACGTTTTCCTCTTGATGGACAGGACGTCACCCAGGAGACTTGGACGTCATCTTGAGCATGTGGCAGTTTGATGGGATTACTGGCACATGTGGCAGCTTGGAGGAGCCCTAAAAAGGCTAATGTCTGACTTCTGGATGATGGACTAGCCCCCAAAAAGGCCAATGTCTCCCTCAGAGGGGCTTGACATCCCACCTTTTTCTCATTTATGTCTTTTACTTAGCAGTTAATGTAAAAATAGTATGATTTTTAGTAGTCAGCCTTGTTGGCTGTTTTAACGACCTAATTTTTAAATTAAAGGTAATTGGATGATATATATTGAGGATGTTTTTCCCTCATTTGAACATAACACAACTCACTCTCTCGTGAGATGTGATTTTTAGCACCCTATTGGGGTTGTTTGGCTGAAATAGTGAGGCTCAAATTTTGAAGGAGGAGTTTTCTTGGCATTTTATGGTGTTTCATTGAAAGGAAGGTGTTACAACTAGGGTTTGCTTGGATATTTCTTCATGAATTGTAAGTGTTTTTCCTGTAAAACTTCTCTTTGAATGGTTGTAGTTTAAATATCTTGCATCTTACTTATATATTGCTGAATCAAAACCCTAGGGGACAACCACACAAGTAGGTTGTTGTCTCATGTCCCCTGACAAAGAAACTTTAAACCATTGAATAAGAAAATAGAGCCTAGCCTTAGCTACACTTATTTTTTTCATTCCTCAAGCTAGCCATACCTGTTTGAAGCCCAGAAGAGTGAGATGTCCTTAGCCTAGGCTTACTACACTAGGGCCGTACCGATCTAGGGTTTGTTGACAGACCTTGTTTTTGCAACGTCTCCCTCATCAAAACCTCTTGTCTTGGTTAAAATTTCTTTATTGTGCTAGCCGTTTGTCAAGAAAGAGGAGAGAGCACAAGGCCTTGCCTTTGCAACACCTAGTAACTCTCTCTCTCTTAGGGTTTCTGCTTTCAAGGCCCCACTTTAGCACCACCTTGAAAACCTACCCTTTAATCCTCAGAAAACTCTTACCCTTCAACTCCTGCGTCCATCACTTGTTGACTCCATTAACCCTTTAGGCACTGATCCTTGATCTCCAACGTTGAAGTCCTAGTGTTCAAAACAACTCTTTAAACTCTAATATTGAAACCCTAACTAACTAACCCTAACCCTAACTAAGGATGACGTCATAGTTGGTTATTTTTGACACAACAAACTTTTGACTTGTACAAGCAATTGAATGATGATCTAGAGAAATTATTGATCGAAGTGTTGATTAAATACATTATTGGCTTTGTCATCTTCATAGTTATTGATGAGTTAATGCTATTTCCATAGATAATTGACAAAACGTTGATCTCATTGATATCTATTACTTTACATTGCTTAAATTATATCAGATGGTCATATGAAGTGCTAACCCCTTGTATATAGCCTACATATATTTTTCTATTGTTTCTTTGTTACAGGTAGGTGTTCTCATTTGGGATGATACTTCATTATTGGCTGATTAGCCATACCTTCTGTTTTTGGTGGTAACCTGTGAGGTGGAAACTTTAACTCTGACCTTATATCTCAGCCTCTTCAAAACCCCATGTTACCGGGGACGTCTCCCCTGAGCTAACCTCCCTAAATAGAAATAACCTCCCCATCATGGTGACATTGGGTGGGGAAGGTTCATTTTCGCCAGTTTGACCCTAATCCTTTAGCCATTTGAACTAAACTACAAACTATGCGATAACACACCCAACACAATGTCATAATCGCCCATGCCGATAGAAAACATATGAGATTTAAGATGGTATTTACCAATTTGGAGACAAACATTTTCACAGCACCCTCCACATTTCATGGACCCACCATTGGCAATCATGATTTGGAAATTATTGATTGCACATATATAGAAATTAGTTTCTTGGGCAATGCAGCGATGAATAAAATTATGGGTGCTTCGACTATCAACAAGAATGATGACCTTCCGATGCTTGATTGAACCAATTAGATTGAGGGTTTGTGGAGCATAAAAGTTTGTGAGAGAATATAGGTAAATGACCGGTTCTACTTAGGGAGGGTCTGAGGGAGGGGTTATGTCAATGGATTCAGGTGACATAAACACAATGGGAGCCTCAACATCCTCTGAGATGGCCATAAAAATATTTTGTTTCTTACACTTGTGTCCTAGAAAGTATTTGTCATCACAATTATAACAAAGTCCTTTGAGTTGGCATTCAACCATTCCATCCTTGGTCAATTTTTGGATATTTAGTGGAGTAGAAGTGGAAGTGGGAGTTACTAGTTTAGTGTGAGGAATAAAGGAGGGTTTGTAGTTTTGAGAAGAGAAAACATGTTGTGTTTCCTTAGATATTTTAGTAGCGTTCACCCAATTCTAAGGCCGAGCCATGTGGACATGAGCACAAATCTCATCCTTGAGGCCACTAATAAAACATTCTCGAGAAAAAGCATCATACATGCCCTCTTTACAAAAATCCAGTCGCTCAAAAGCAGCTATAAAGCCTTCCACTGTTCTAGATTGTTTCAACTTTTTCAAATGGCATAAATGGTTGGTGTCAGTGCCAAAGCATTCATACATATCTGCCACAAAGTGTGTCCAAGACACATACCCTTGGTGGGCATTTTTTCTCCATTGCCAATGTTCTTGATATATATGGAGAACACCATACCGGAGTTTGGCCAACTCATCTGTAATGCCATACAAGGAAAAATAGTTTTCCATTTGAGTCTTACATTACCACCAGACAATATTGAGTGATCAATAGCAAGATATTATGCCCACTCCACCATTGGACTTGAGCATGGAAGGAAGGAAGAGAAAGGAGACCCACCCAGTGGGACCCGATCCATCAAATTTGTCAGATCCACATGCAGAAGGGGTAGGTCACACTGAAAGTCATGGGATTGAAAATTATGGGAATGAGAGGAAGTTTCACCTTCAGTATGCAAAGGTGGGTCGAATAAGGGAATATCTACATGGATATGTAGCCTGGCGTAGATCATTGTAGAAACAGATTTAAGATGGGTAGTAATGTCTTGTTTGAGATCTTGTTTGAGTTTTGTGATTGAGGCAGTGATGGAGGAATGCATCTTTTGATTGATGGTGGCAATATTGGCACTGAGATGTCACACTTCTTGTTGGGTTTCTGTGAAATTAGAGTGAAAGGTAGTAAAGCGACCTTCCAAGTCTTGGCTATGGGTATGGGCCATGATGACAAGGGAACACGAAAAGGGGCAGGTAGGACCATACATAAAATGGGTTATGGGTGAAGTGTATCACAACAATCAAGTCGACGAGTTGAATCCAATGGGGTAAAGCCCAAATAAGGGTGTTGGAAGGGGGTCGTGTCCACTAAAACATTTTTTTCTGAAAAATGATAGGTATGACTGCGATAAGGGAGAAGAGAGAAATCCAATGGAATAGGTCTCAAATAATGGTGCCAACAGGATCCAGGAGACAGTTGCACGGCAATAGATCTTTCCAGTTTTGTTTTTTTTTTTCATCCCCAAAGGTTAGGTAATCAAGGGTTATATAGACAATGGTTTTCCCTATGCTATAGCTCTCTGATATACATTCGGGGTGTTATTGGGATAATTGTTAAGTGCAGACACAAATCAATCACCCTAGCTTCAATACGGAACTAGAAAAAAACAAGATAGGCCATGGTGCTTTCCCTAAGCTCTAATCTTCGAATTTACTATCAAACAAGAGATGAATGACATACCTTTGAATATCGTGTAGAAATTTCACTACAAATTATATATTGCCTAGATTCTCCTGATCTAGCAATTATATGCCACTGTTAAATACAAAATCACTTCTACAAAAATTCTTGTGGAATTTAAAACACGATCTCCAATTGCAATATCAAGAAGAATGATCAATCACACATAACACAGATTGTTTTAATAGGAAAGAATAAATCTAAAAACCCCACTATCATATATTATGTATATATCATGGATCATGAAACAATCTCATAAAAAAATTTAATCCAAGATCTTTCAATACAATATACAATCGTCTCACACGATCTTGCAAAAATTGACAAATGCATGTGCCAATTTACAGCCTCCAGACAGCCTGCCTCTTTTGCGCAATCAATGCTAATGGAAAACCTGCAAATGAATTCAAATTCCTCTTGCCTAGGATTCACATTCCTCATGGGCACATCCAATGTGTGTGTGGTTGCATGAGTGCACTCACTAATGTCACAATTGATAGTCAAATTGTCCCTTTCACCTGTTATCTCAACTGGGTCTCCACTGGATCTGACATGCATGTATTTAACAGTGGTAAACCTTCAGTTGCATGTGAGATCACTGATTGTGAATTAATTAATAATTAATTTACTGATCTCTCACTAGTCTAGGTTCAGTTACAACTAGTACAACTGAGCTTAACTCACTTAACTGAGTTAAAATACTTTACAACTCACATAACTACACATCCAACTCTATTACAACTTCGAATCACTCAGTTACAACCAATTTGACTTGCATGTCCCACCAACCAACCTTTGAACTCGAATTTCCTATAGCTAACTGAGTTTCCATTTCAGTTAACTATTTTCAAGTAATTATGAGATAATAGATTAATATTTATTGTCTAATTTTCTTAAGGGAAAACTAAATTAGACACACATTTCTTGTTGACTTTTCAACACTCCCTCTCAACAGTAAATGGATTATCCTTCACCCCAATCCTATCTCTATGGTATTTGAATTTTCTCCCGGTGAGCTCCTTCATCAGAATGTCTACATCCCAATCTTCTGTAGGAATTTCCTGAAGCAACATGATCTTCTGCTGCACACAATCTCTGAGATGATGATACTAGATATCTATATGCTTAGACCTATCATGAAACATAGGATTAATAGAGAGTTTAATGCAACTTTTATTATCACAATGAATCACCATCGGATCTAAATGAGAACCAAACAAACCAACCAAGATCTTTCTCATCCAGATAGCCTTACATGCAGTTGGACTCGCTACCATGTATTCTGCTTCCGTTGAACTCAGTGCCATGGATCTGTGCTTCCTATTGTACCAAGAAACAATTGTAGATCCGATACTATATATCCCCCCTGATGTTCTCTTTCTGTCCATTGGGCTGCCCGTCCAATCTGCATTCTTGAAGCCATGCAACTTCACCTCATCCGTCTGTCTATACCATAAGCCATACTCAGATGTGTCCCTTAGGTATCTCAGGACATGCTTTCCCACCTTCCAAAATAGCTTGGTAGGATTAACCATCACTTGACTCAGCTGGTTAACCACATATCAAATGTTTGGTCTCGTGTTCACTAGATACATTAGCGAACCCACTAACTGTCGATAGACGGTAGCATCCACTACCTCTCCAGAAGTAGCATCCTCTTTCCTCTAGTTTCCTGGAAGAGGAGTATCCATGGGTTTGCATCCCTCCATGTGAAACTTACCCAGTATCTCCATTGCATACTTGCCTTGAGACACTAAAAGTTCACCATCTCCCTGCCATATTTCCAATCTAAGGAAATAATGAAGGAGGCCCATATCCTTCATCTCGAACTCCTTTTCAAGATCCTCCTTGCATGAGTGTATCAGCTGCTCATCACCAGTCAATATTAAATCATCAACATAAATAAAAAATATTAAAATCTTACCCTCCACCACAATTTTGTATAGGTTTGCATCCGCCTCACTTTTGGTGAAGCCCAGTCTGGTGAAATAGTTGTTTATCCAAGTGTACCAAGCATAGGGTTCTTGGTTCAGCCCATACAATTCTCTTTTGAATCAACACACATGCGACTCACTATTGAAGATCTCAAATCCTTCAGGCTACTCTATGTACACTTCTTCCTCGATTATCCCATTGAGAAACATAGTTTTTACATCCATAGGATGAATGCGCCAGCCCATATGTGTTGAGAGAGAAAATATGGATCTTATGGAAGAGTACCTTGCGACAAGTGCAAAGGTCTCATCATAATATATCCCCTCAATTTGTGAGAAGCGCCAGGCCACAATTCTGGCCTTGTATTTCTCAAACTCCCATCAACAACTTGCTTTACCTTGTAGATCCATCTCTAACCTACCACTGATTTGTCGACCGTTCTTGGGATAATTTCCCATGCACTGTTTTTGACAATGGAGTCATACTCCTCCACCATTGCATCAACCCAAGTGGGATCCTGCACCACTTCCTGAAAGGAAGATGGTTCAGTCACAATACATTTTCTCATGAGAGCCATGTATCTAGTAAATCGATCAGGAGACTGTCTCTGTCTGCACTGTGAAGCAGGGGCTCCTACATTCTATGCAACATCTAGTCTCAATCTATCAGCTTCTGTGGTGTGCTTTCTACCATTTCTGATGGATGGATATGCATGAGTGGTTTCCCCCACTCCATGAACCTCCTCATGTGGTTGATCCACATATTGAGACTCATATTTGGGAACCAACAATTCCTCCTTTGCATGCAATTCTAGCTCCCTCTCAAGTGACAACCGCATGGCTTTCCCCTCATCAAATTTTATATCCCATCACACAACAATAATTCTACTATTTGGCAAATACACACGATAATTATGGGGTGTTTCTATGTACCCCAAAAATATCCCAACTTCGACAGTCGGTTCCAGCTTCTTCCTAACATCCTTGGTCACATGCACATAAACAAGTGATCCAAAAATATTAAAGTGTGAAACATCAGGTTTCTTACCAGTGAAAGATTCTTCAGGTGTACTCATGCCAAGTACTCTATGAGGACAATGGTTTTGCACATAAACCGCAGTATTTCATGCTTCCACCCACAAATACATTAGCAGGCCCTGATCATGCAACATCACTTGTGCTGCACCCACAATCGTTCTATTATTCCTCTCCACGACCCCATTTTGTGTTGGGTTATGAGGCACTATAAGTTCTCTTCGAATTCCTTCTTTGCTGCAAAATTCTTTAAATTCATTAGAGATGTATTCTCCACCATTATCGCTCCTCAGAGCCTTCACTTGCTTCCTTGAATCTTTCTCCACCAATGCTTTAAACTCATAGAACTTTGAGAATGTTTGATCCTTCTTCTGCATGAATAAGATCCATCATTTACGAGAAAAGTCATCAACAAAAATAACATAATACTTATGTTTTTCTATTGAATAAAGCGAGAATGGTCCACACACATCTTTGTGAACTCTCTCTAGGATCACCGAAGCACAATTCTCCCTTTCATGAAAGGTGGATTTTACATACTTCCCCATGGTGCAACCCTTGCACTGATCTAATTGGGCAAGTGTTCCCATTGGAAGTCCAATAGATATTTGCTGCATGATTTTCAAGGCTCCATGATGAAGATGGCCCAATCGTCTGTGCCATAATTTTCCCTCATCCTAGCTCACCACTTTTTCTACCTTTCCCATCATGGAAGCACAACTATCTACCTCCATCTTGTAGATATTCTTAACTCGAATCTCTATCCTCTTGACTTGACCCATTGTTTTATGTCACAGAAAATATTTTCCATCGCTAAAAACAACGTCATAGCCTCTGTCCTCCAACATTGCGACTGAGACCAAGTTTTTCTTCAGACCTGGAACATGCATAACATCTTTCAATTGAAATGGTTTACTTGAATCCCTCTGAAAGGTAATGGTACCAATTCCATTCCTAGTGTATCATCCATCTTTGCCCATCTCAATATGGATTTTGAGATCTTTCTCCTCCAAGTCACTGAGAAGCTCCTTATCTCCCATCATGTGGAAGGAAGTGCCACTATCTGAATACTACACTAATGCTAATGCACTTGACGCCATGCATGTGATAAAGGATAAGTCAAGTTCAAATTGTGAGTCAAGGGCCTCACCAATTGTAACTCCAACAACCTTCTTGTTCTTCTTCTTCTGCGGATAGTTAGTAGCGAGATGCCCATGTTTGTGATAGTGAAAATACTTCACTTTGGACAAATCTAGATTTTTGACTTTAGACTCATATTTTGAATGGAATTTATTCCCCTTCCCTTTCCTTGCTTTGGCAGCCAAAGAAAAATCCTCTTCATCATAATTATTTGATGAATATCTATCTCTGGTGTTCTGCCTAAACTCCTCCTACACCAAATCCAACCATAGTCATTCCCAATCTAGCAATTTTTCCCTTCCATTGACAAAGTCTTGATAATTGTGCCAATTCTTAGGAAATCCTAGGAGATCCAAGCTCACCAAATCATCATCAGCGACTATTATTCTCACACTCCCCAGCTCATCCTGACATTGGAAAAACTTTGTGAGATATTTTGGAATGGAGTCGACCTTCTCCATATTGATCTTCCTGAGTTTATCTTTGAGCGCCAATTTCCTATGGTCGTTGTTGTTTTGGAATGGATATGTCAAAGCCTTCCACATTGCATATAGTGTGGTTTTCCCATGGAGTTTTGAGACAATGTAGCCTCGTACTCCCTCCAACAAGATCCTCCTCGCCTTTGCCAGTTTATTTTTCCATGCACCAAGATTTGCAGTGTCTGCAGCATCTGGATTAGGAACATCTTTGTCAATGAATTCCTTCAAGCCATTGTCTTTGAGTACTGCCTCCATCCTGTCCTTCCAATCAATCTACTTTGAGATGCCCTCAAGTTCATACACTATGTTTGCACTCTTTTCGTCAATGAGTGAGCAAAAAGTGAGTGCTTACATGCCTAGTTGGGCTCTGCTAGTCATGACAGCTGTATGTAAAAAGGTTAGAAAGAAAACAATAGAGCTATTAACAAGGATCAAATAAAAACTAAATAAAACTATGAGCATAGGAACAAAAATAAAAACAAATGACAATGGAACAATATCACCAATAGGTAGGCTGGTCTGATTGATGAAATCCAAAGATACACAATGGAGAAAGAGGACTTGGCTCCCTTCCCTCTCCAAAGGAAGGCTCTTGAGGCCCTCAACTGATTGCTCTCCTTACAATGAAAGGTGAAAGTGTGAGTGAAATAACTCCAAGCTTCTCCACTCTAGTGAGAGATGGAAAGCCTATGAAATGGTGTTGATTATGTCTATTACCAAAGAGTGAGTCTCTAGTAATCTCAACAGCATAAAAATACAAAAAGTTCCTTGAAGAAATGATGGTCATTCATGGATTTTTATAGTCAAGCATTGAGCTATTATGCAACCCCTTTTGAATGTGAAAAGAGGCCCTTTAGGGCACAATTAGGTCTTTGACCAACCTCCCCATGCAGATTGAGCTCGGATTTGATGTCAAATCGACTTGGGAGCTGATCCAATAGTGGTTGGGAGGCCGACCAGTTCCATAAATGCACCGTTTGGCAGGCGCATGGGTTTTTCACCCCACAGCCTCGCCTATGCGCCCGATATACGAAGATGTTGCGCGCGTGCACGCGTTCTCAGTGAGTGCAATGTGCCTTTTAATTTTTTAGCCATTTTTGTATAGTTTTGGCCCTTTTGCTGTGCTGTGGAATTAATCCTTGTGCCATGAATGACTGTTTTTCTGTGCTGATGATGCAGAGTTCTTGTCGCCCAGTGCGGACGAAATTTCAATGATAACAGATGCCCCCTGATGGATGAGGTTAGGAGAAAAACGTATAGCCGAAATTCATCAATGTTTCTTTGACTGAGAATGGTGTTGTAAGGGAGAGCAAGAGTGAGACCGTATAGAGCAATCCGTTGGAGAAGAGAGGAACCTGTAGATCCGACCTTCTACAAGGTGTGAAATAATATACAATGTGTACAGACGAGGCGGGCATGCCCCATGATCGTGTAATGTAAATATGAAGAGAAAATGTCTGGATTGTTGATGTAGATAGCTGCAGCGCCCTCGGGGGTGGAATGATAAAAGCATAGGACAAGTCTGCAAAGGAACATACTCTTAACCGTTGGTAATGGTCGTGGATGTAAACCATGACAGTGAGGTGGGAAGTGGTGGCCCTACCAAGTTCAGAGGTCTTCGGTGATTGAGGATAAAAACTGCAATAGTCGCACGGTAAGACCCACCGCAACATGAGAAAGTGTTGGCGTCGAATGTTATGGGGGTCAACGACATCAGGGAGCCATGGTGTTTCCCCCTGTGCCGTCCGAGATCGCTCATTGAATGGGAAATGAGGACCAAGATACTGTCGCCCTTTTGGAAAAGTGTGCTGATGTCAACAAAAAGGGGACGTGACTCCCAGAAGCAAAAAGGTACTTCGTGGAATCTACTGAGGTGATGAAGTGGCAGAGGTACATGGACGAAGTCAAAAAGTGGGATGACTCAAGACTACCCTTGGTTGGAGGATTTATGAAAGAAACAGTGGCCGCAACCATGTAACAGGGTCGAGTGTCCGGGGGACAACAAGACCAGGGATAAGTTGTGCCAAAGGCAGGACAAGGTGAACAAGTTCAGAGGGTAAATGGTAAGTGACCTGAGTAGTACTCTGAAGATATAGACGATGCCGGTGAGGGTAAATGAAAAGTGATGCTCCAACCAAGGGTAAAATAGGTTGCGTGTAGCCAAAAAAGGAAGGAAGGTCGCCAACGGTGACGACACAAGTGACTAACTGTAAATGGCTGAGAATAAAGGGGTTTGTACAATAATCAATAGATGAATTTGGGAAAGATGTACAAAATACAGAAATGGGTGCCCCAGTGTAAAAATGAGTGCCCCAGGCAGGGCAGAAATGTCGTGACAAACGGATGAAGGGTGGGGGCCCCATTGGAGAGTTTCTGTATGAGGTAGGTGAAATGGAGAGAGGTTCACAGATGGGCAAACTGATGGTGGATGAAATGGAGGGTTCATGATCCTGCGGAGGCGCAGTCAAAAACGAACTGAAGAATTAAGCGATGATCTGGGAGTCCATGTGGGAAAGCCAGCAAAATGAGAAGAAGGAGTATGTGGTTGAGTGTCAACATGATAATAGACTAATGGGACTCCCAGCCCTAAAGGGAAAGAACAACATGAGTGTCATAAGTGCAAACAGATGCTATGGATGAGACAACTCATGTGGGTGAGAATGCTACCGGGTGACAGTACTGAAAATTCAGCTGGAGGTGTGAGTACTGCAGAGACAGAAAGGGGTATCCTAAAGGCCAATATCAGAGGGTGTGACTGGAAATGAAATATAGCGGGAGGGACTACATGCTAGTGCTGAGTATATATACCTGAAGGAGTGATGTGGTGAGACGCTGATCAAGTACCTGCACAAAGAACAACGGAATACCCAAAGTGAACAATATCTGAAGAGAAAAACAAATATGAACATGTATTGGATAAATATGACAATGCACGTGCGTACCTGGTCATGATATGAAAAAAGAGCGTCCCGGGGGCTCGGGATGAAAAGTGGCCCAGGGACAGCCATGATGTAGGTGGCGGGATGCTGATCTCGTGGCTGAAGACGGTTCG
>JASDQU011314050.1:25617-39088 GCA_032191745.1 Picea mariana
AAGGAACTAAGTGGAGTTTCTATTTTTAAATGGTCTTGCATGAAAGACAATAAGCCAAACAATCTACTATTTCCTACAAATGAATAGGTCAAAACCAGATGAAAATGCATTAAGATGTGTAACAAGCTATTTGGGAGGGAAGAAAATGAATAGTATTCCAAATGAATAGATCAAAACAAAATGAAAATGCATTAATATGCCTAACAAGATATTTGGGAGGGAAGAAAAAGATATATTTGTATTCACTAACGGGGAAAACTGTAAATAGAAAGAGGAATTCACCTTGAGGAGTATTTAAACATGGACTCTCTTGTTTCCTATTTGGGGTTATTTTCTCCTCAAATAGAACTCTCTCTCTCTCTTTGACCTTGGAGTGATTTTAGTAGCATTGCCCCTTATAAAGGAGTTATTTTAGTAAAGGAATGATTTTAGTAGCATTTCCCCCTATAAAATGGTTATATAGAGGGAAAATTTTGGCATTATAAATCTATTGTTGTTTATTAATAAGAGGATTGGAGCAAGTGGGATTCACAATCCTTAGAGAAATTATTGCAGCATAATGCTGACATCTTTAAGCTTGTTGAAATGGAAGATGGAAAGCTTGTTGAAATGGAATATGGAAACCTATTTTTATAATTTTTCTTGGAGCCAAAATTGAGCTTGGACGAAGAACCACCTCATCTTTAAGATTGAAGAACCACCTCATCTTTAAGCTTGTTGAAATGGAAGATGGAAACATATTTTTATAGTTTTTCTTGGAGCCAAAACTGAGCTTGGATGAAGAACCACCTTAATGTGACTATAATAACTTAAGGTATGGCCAAGGACCCATCAATTGAATGACTTGGTTTAGATAATTGAAGGTTGCAAATCCGTCGAATATTAATGTTGATGCAGAAGATGAGATTTTAGTGTTGGAGTTCGATGGAACTTTCTTTACCGCATATAGATTTTATTTACCGCATATTTAAACATGTGTGTACTCGCGACAAAGATTTGATATTTTAGTGTTGGAGTTCGATGGAACTTTATTTACCACATATTTAAACATGTGTGTACTCGCGACAAAGATTTTATTTTTGCGCATGTTCATCAATTGGGTATCGCATCCAACATTTAAATCATGCGATAAGAAAAAAATTCTATAGTGCGATGTGAGCATCGTGCGATGTGTAGTGATTTCAGAGGATATAAAGCTTGCAGAACAATTCCTAGGGACAACATGTATCATCACTTCATGAAAGATTCAAGTGGAGCGCCATTTTGAGGATTGATTCAACAAGATTTGGACGTTTCTTTCAGAGAAAACAAAGTCAATTCAAACCATCGTTCCAGAGGGCGTAGTTCCACAGGTCATAGTTCCAGAGGGTGTAGTTCCACGAGTCATAGTTTCATAGGTCGCAGTTCCACAAGTCATAGTTCTGTAGGGCACAGTTCTAGAGGTCATAGTTCCAGAAGGCGTAGTTCCACAAGTCACAGTTCCACAAGTCACAGTTTCACAGGTCATAGTTCCAAAGGGCGTAGTTCCAGAGGGAGTAGTTCCACAGGTCATAGTTCCAGAGGGCATAGTTCCATAGGGCGTAGTTCCACAAGTCATAGTTCTAGAGGGCGTAGTTCCACAGGTCATAGTTCCAGAGGGAATATTTCCAGAGGAATAGTTCTAGAGGGCGTAGTTCCAGAGGTCATAGTTCCAGAGGGAGTAGTTCCAAAGGGCGCAGTTCCAGAGGGCATAGTTCCAGACGACATAGTTCCACAGGTCATAGTTCTAGAGGATGTAGTTCCACCGGTCATAGCTCCAGAGGGCGTAGTTCCACAAGTCACAGTTCCACAGGTCATAGTTCCAGGGTCATAGTTCTAGAGGGCGTAGTTCCAGAGGTCATAGTTCCAGAGGGCATAGTTCCAGAGGGTGTAGTTCCATAAGTCATAATTCCAGAGGGCGTAGTTCCACAGGTCATAGTTCCAAAGGGCGTAGTTCCACAGGTCATAGTTCCACAGGTCATAGTTCTAAAGGGCATAGTTCCATAGGTCATAGTTCCAGAGGGCATAGTTCCATAAGTCACAATTCCACAGGTCATAGTTCCAGAGGGCGTAGTTCCATAGGTCAAAGTTCCATAGGTCATAGTTCTGGAGGGCGTAGTTCCACAGGTCATAGTTCCACATGTCACAGTTGCACAGTTCATAGTTCCAAAGGGCGTAGTTCTAGAGGTCATAGTTCCAGAGGTCATAGTTCCAGAGGGCGCAGTTCCAGAGGGTGTAGTTCCAGAGGGTGTAGTTCCAGAGGGCGTAGTTCCACAGGTCATAGTTTGAGAGGGTGTAGTTCCACAGGTCATAATTCCAGAGGGCGTAGTTCCATAGGTCATAGTTACACAGTTCACAGTTCCACATGTCATAGTTCTACAAGGCGTAGTTCTAGAGGTTAGAGTTCTAGAGGTCATAGTTCTAGAGGGCGTAGTTCCACAAGTCACAGTTCCAGAGGTCATAGTTCTAGAGGTCATAGTTTTATAGGGCGTAGTTCCACAGGTCATAGTTCAAGAGGGTGTAGTTCTAGAGGGCATAGTTCCACAAGTCATATTTCAAGAGGGCGGAGTTCCACAAGTCATAGTTCCACAGGTCACAGTTCCACAGGTCATAGTTCTACAGGATGTAGTTCTAGAGGTCAGAGTTACAGAGGGTGTAGTTCCACAAGTCACAGTTCCATAGGTCATAGTTCCAGAGGGCGTAGTTCCACAGGTCATAGTTCCAGAGGCCATAGTTCAAGAGGGCGTAGTTCCAAAGGGCGTAGTTCCATAGGTCATAGATCCAGAGGGCGTAGTTCCATAGGTCATAGTTCCAAAGGGCATAGTTCTAGAGGGTGTAGTTCCACAAGTCACAGTTCCACAAGTCATAGTTCCAGAGGTCATAGTTCCAGAGGGCATAGTTCTAGAGGTCATAGTTATAGATGTCGTAGTTCTAGAGGGTGTAGTTCCACAGGTCACAATTCCATAGGGCATAGTTCCACAGGTCATAGTTCCAGAGGGCGTAGTTCCACAGGTCACAGTTCCACAGGTCATAGTTCTACAGGGCGTAGTTCCATAGGTCATAGTTCTGGAAGGCGTAGTTCCACAGGTCATAGTTCTACATGTCACAGTTCCAGAGGTCATAGTTCCACAGGGCGTAGTTCTAGAGGTCATAGTTTGAGAGGGCGTAGTTCCAGAGGGCGTAGTTCCACATGTCATAGTTCCAGAGGGCGTAGTTCCACAGGTCATAGTTCCAAAGGGAGTAGTTCCACAGATCATAGTTCCACAGGTCACAGTTCCACAGGTCATAGTTAGACAGGGCGTAGTTCTAGAGGTCATAGTTCCAGAGGGCGTAGTTCCACAAGTCACAATTCCACAAGTCATAGTTCTAGAGGTCATAGTTCCAGAGGGCATAGTTCTAGAGGGCGTAGTTCCACAAGTCATAGTTCCAGACGGTGTAGTTCCACAGGTCATAGTTCCAGAGGGCATAGTTCCACAGGTCATAGTTCCACAGGTCACAGTTCCACAAGTCATAGTTCTACAGGGCGTAGTTCTAGAGGTCATAGTTACAGAGGGCGTAGTTCCACAAGTCATGGTTCCACTGGTCATAGTTCCAGAGGTCATAGTTTTAGAGGGTGTAGTTCCAGAGGGCGTAGTTCCACAGGTCATAGTTCCAGAGGGCGTAGTTCCACAGGTCACAGTTCCACAGGTCATAGTTCTACCTGTGGAACTAAGCCCTCTGGAACTATGACCTCTGGAACTATGATCTATGGAACTGTGACTTGTGGAACTGCAACTTCTGGAAAAATGCCCTCTGGAACTATGACCTGTGGAACTACACCCTCTGGAACTATGACCTATGGAACTACCTCCTCTGGAACTATGACCTGTGGAACTACACCCTATGGAACTATGACCTGTGGAACTACGCCCTCTGGAACTATGCCCTCTGGAACTATGACCTGTGGAACTACGCCCTCTGGAACTATGACCTGTGGAACTACGCCCTCTGGAACTACGCCCTCTAGAACTATGAATTGTGGAACTACACCCTCTGGAACTACGCCCTCTGGAAATAGAAATAAGATAGATAAAATTTACATTAAGCAGATTCTATGGTTTCTCTTTCACTATATCCCTCATAGCAGGATTCGTCCTTCGTTGAGGTTGCCTAATAGTTCCAGAATACTCCTTAATGTATATATGCTATGTACATAAGTTCAGATGGATTATTTTCATATCGATATAGTCCCAAATTAATTTTCCATTGTGGTTCTACGAGATTTTGACAAGTTGATCTTGTTGAGAGGGTTCTAGTGTAGAGTTGATGTTCAAAGTTTTTCCTGGGTAAATCTCACTTGGTAAGCTATGATTCTCAAGGATGGAATCCAGGGGAACTATTGGGTCAAATTGTTGTGCCAATTCAACCAATGAGTAAGTCTCTTGAGTAAATCTTCTTAAAAGATGTGCAAGTGATGGATAAGTAGGATTCCTAGTTATGCGAGGGTGTGATATAAAAGTGCAAATAAGATCATCCTTAGTATCTCTCTTGAAGGTCAAGGCTTGGTCCAAGGAAAACATAAGGAAAATTGCAGAATGACCACCATCATAAGTGGTCCACATATTTGCAGCAGTTCCATCTCAACATCAAGTATAAGACAGGGAGCATGAACCATGTCGCTCACTGCCTCAGTCGACCTTCAGTTGCAACACTAACCATGGTGCTACACTCTTGTGGCCATGAGATTTACGGAATCCAAAATGAGCATATACGGAAGCTCTCTTCTGTATATGCACATTTTGGCTTCCGTAAATGCGCATTTTGGATTTCGTATATGCGCATTTACGGAAGCCAAAATGCGCATCTATGAAAGAGAGATTTACGGAAGATCTCTTCTGTATATGCACATTTTGGCTTCCGTAAATGCGCATTTTGGCTTCCGTATATACTCATTTTTTCCTTCCGTAAATGCACATATATGAAAACTCTCTTCCATATATGCGCATCTACGGAAGCCGTAATGCGCATATACGAAATCTCTCTTCCGTATATGCACATTTTGGCTTCCGTAAATGTGCATATACGGAAGCCAAAATGCACATATATGAAAGGCGCTCTTTCGTATATGTGCATTTTGGCTTCCGTATATGCACATTGTTTCCTTTTGTAAATGCCCATAGATAAAATCCAAAATGCGCATATACAGAAGAGAGCTTTCGTATATGCACATTTTGGCTTCCGTATATGTAGATTTACGGAAGTTAAAATGCGCATATACGGAAGCTATCTTCCATATATGCAAATTCTATCTTTCGTATATGTGCATTTTGGCTTCCGTAAATGCGCATATACGGAAGCTCTATATGCGCATTTTGGCTTCCATAAATGCTCATATACAGAAGCTCTATATGTGCATTCTATCTTCCGTATAAGCGCATTTTGGCTTCCGTAAATGCACATATACAGAAGGAAAATTGTACATATACGGAAAAGAGCTTCCATAAATGCACATTTTTGTTTTTCATAAATGCGCATATATGGAAGCTCTCTTCTGTATATGCACATTTTTTCTTTTGTATATGCACATTTTGGCTTTTGTAAATGCGCATTTACGGAATCCAAAATGCGCATATACGGAAGAGAGATTTACGGAAGCCAAAATGTGCATATACGAAAGCTCTCTTCTGTATATGTGCATTTTGGCTTCCATAAATGCGCATTTTTTCCTTCCGTAAATGCGTGCATATACAGAAGCTCTCTTCTGTATATGCGCATTTTGTCTTTCATATATGCACATTTACGAAAGCTCTCTTTCGTATATAGAGCTTCTGTATATGCGCATTTTGGCTTTCGTAAATGTGCATATACGCCAAAATGCCCATATACGAAAGCTCTCTTCCGTATATACGCATTTTGGCTTCCGTATATGCGCATTTTTTCCTTCCGTAAATGAACATATACGGAAGCCAAAATGTGCATATTACAGAAGAGAGCTTTTGTATATGAGCATTTTGGCTTCAATATGTGCGCATTTACGGAAGCCAAAATGCGCATATACAGAAGATATCTTCCGTATATGTGCATTCTATCTTCCGTATATGCGCATTTAGGCTTCCGTAAATGCGCATATACGAAAGCTCTCTTCTGTATATGCACATTTTTCCTTCCGTATATGCGCATTTTGGTTTCCGTAAATGCACATTTACGGAAGCCAAAATGCGCATATACAGAAGCCAAAATGCGCATATACGGAAGTTTTCCGTATATGCACATTTTGGCTTCCATAAATGCGCATTTTTTCCTTCCGTAAATGCGCGCATCTGCGGAAGCTCTCTTCTGTATATGCACATTTTGTCTTCCGTATATGCGCATTTTGGCTTTCCTAAATGCGCATATACAGAAGCCAAAATGCACATATATGGAAGATCTCTTCCGTGTATGCGCATTTTGGCTTCCGTATATGCGCATTTACGGAAGCCAAAATGGGCATATATAGAAGCTCTCTTCCGTATATGCACATTTTGGCTTCTGTAAATGCACATATATGGAAGCTCTATATACGGAAGAGAGCTTCCATATATGCACATTTTGGCTTTTGTAAATGCGCATATATGGAAGGCAAAATGTACATATACAGAGAGCTTCCATAAATGCGTATTTTTTCCTTCCATATATGCACATTTTGCCTTCGGTATATGCACATTTTGACTTCCGTAAATGCGCATATACGAAAGAAAGATTTACGAAAGCCAAAATGTGCATATACGGAAGCTCTCTTCTGTATATGCGCATTCCTTCCATAAATGGACGCATATACGGAAGCTCTCTTCTGTATATGTGCATTTTGTCTTCCATATATGCGCATTTACGAAAGCTCTCTTCCGTATATGCGCATTTTGGCTTTCGTAAATGTGTATATACAGAAGCCAAAATGCACATATACGGAAGCTCTCTTCCGTATATGCGCATTTTTGCCTTCCGTAAATTTGCATATACAGAAGCCAAAATGCGCATATACGGAAGAGAGCTTTCATATATGCGTATTTACGGAAGCCAAAATGCACATATACGAAAGATATCTTCCATATATGCACATTTTATGTTTCGTATATGCTCATTCTATCTTCCATATATGCGCATTCTATATGGTCATTTTTTGTTTTTCATGGTTCTAGTTCTTGCAAGCTTCTCTAACATTTATTTCTTAGTTGTTTTTAGTTTTATTTCTTTGTTTCATGTGTATTTGGTTATCTAATCAACTGACAAACTTCTATCTTGTTTAGCTGACTTAACTAAGCACACAAGTGTTGTGTTTTTGCTCACCCATGTGACAAAACCAACACAACAATTTGTTTACTTTTTTATTTGAGAACATACACACATACATTATAGCACGCCAAGTGTTCTACCACCGTAGTGGAAAGTAGAACGCATGGACAAGACCACTGTTCGTTGTTCCAAAAATTTAATAAAAAATGACAACTGTCGACATAAAGACCTGGGGACTTGCCACATGTTCTACCAAAAGCATGGAAACCAAAACGGTACAACATAGAGAGACTTGAGAGAGATGTTTGATTCTTACTAGGATGAACAAGGTATCACAAATAAAAAATTTTAATTCAACTTATGTAATAAATGATAATGAACTCTAAGCAAGTTGTAGCTACTGAAAAGGAGAGCAAAGGAGGCTTGCATGAGAATATAACAATGGCAGTTGATGTCCCACTTCTCTGGGGCATTCCACATGCTGTAGATAGGCTTCGTTGAAGATGATGAGCCAACCAAGAAGGTTGAAAAGGAGGTAAAAAGTCATCATGTTCATACAGCTGAAGATGATGAGCCAACCAAGAAGATTGCAAAGGAAGATGAATCAATTTCAAGAGTCAATGGTCATCAACTCGTGTGGAAACAAAGCATACCTTCCTAGTTAAGAGGGACTGTTGATATTTTGATGTAACTACGGAAGATATTATTTTATATATGTATTGGTCAAACTTCAAGAAGGTTATTGTAATCTTATTGTATAAATCGGCTCAAAAGAAATTATTATTTTGTTTTTCTCCTTATTGTAAAAGTTAAAACGACCCCTCTTAAGGTTGCATCTTTTAAGGAGTCAAGTTATGTGTATAAATAGAGGTCGAGTTCCTCTCATTTGTATACAAACACAACTCGCCTTCTTTTGTGTATTTGGAGCATAGGAAAGTAGGTATAGCATAGAAGGTTTGGGTTTCTTGGTCTTTGGTATCTTGTTCTTGGTCTATTTGTGGAGACTTATAACGTGACATTGTACTGGTTGAAGAAATCTATACTGAAGAATTGGTTGATGGGTTTTCTCCCCCACGAGGGTTTCCCATAATATATCTTGTGTTTTGTGATTGTTTATTTTTCAGTGATCCTATTACATGTAATTGTTAATGTATGTTAAAGAAGATAATTGTAACTTCTAAAATTATAACAAATCTAAGCAATTCTCATAAAAATTTTATTATAATATTCCCCAAACTCATCTAGAAGACTGGAAAGGAGAATATTATTCTATATTCCTTCTTAAGACTATATTTCTAGGCTAGTGTCATGATTCTCTTACATTTTTTAAGGGTCAATTACACTATTAAAAGAACATAGATCAATTCCCCTCTCAAGAAGGAATGTAAATCCTAATTAAAGGTAATTGGAACACACAATCAATAATTATAAAAAAAATATCGAGTTCCATTACAATGGGAAACCTATTGGGAAATCATGAGGCTAAAGTAGGGATAAGAAACAACTTAACTTGATTTTTAGTAACCAGGGGTAAAAAACATGAACTCCCACACAACCCAATAGAAAATATATTTCGACTTATTTTCATGGATACTTTTCCACATAATTTTCCTCCCCTAAAAATGATCTACAAAATCATCGTGGAGATAGATATTAATCTAGATGATTATATTGTCTAGGAGAACAAAGAAATGACCTTTGCATAAATTTTGATACAATTTTTCTCAAAAGGATATCATTTATCTAAGGGATGAAAAAAACAAGTATATTGTTCTACATAAAATTGCAAAATGACCTCCTTCAGAAGTGCTCCACATACTTACAACAGTTCCACCTCAACATAAAATATAAAATAGGAAGTACCAACCGAGTTGTTGATTGCCTTAGTCGACCTCCAGTCGTGAAACTCACCAAGGTGACAAACTCTTGCAGCCGCGAGACCTCCAGATGGCCCCACCTCTATGAGACAGACCCTGACTTCTCCACCACTTACAAAATTTTGGGCGCAAACTTAGTGGTCGCTAATTTCCATCTTCAGGACGGGCTGTTGTGTCGTCTGGGCCATCTCTACATTCCATCAAGCGAGCGCGTGAAGCTGATTTGGGAAGCTCACTACATTTGGGTGGTAGGACACTTTGGCATCGAAAAGATAGTGGAAGTGTTGCAAAAACATTTCTACTGGCCGAAACTTCGACAAGATGTCGGCAAGTATATCAGGTCCTGCACCTCCTGCGCTATTTCCAAACTGACCAATAAGAAACATGGTATGTACACCCCTCTGCTTAATCTTGACAGCCCGTGGGAATCCATCTCAATGGACTACATGTCGAAAATTCCGTCCACCAAGAGGGGAAATTACTATGTTTTTGTGGTTGTTGATCGCTTTTCCAAGATGGCGATTGTGTCCTCCTGCAAGAAGAGCATCACAGTAGAGGCCACTACCAAGCTCTTCTTTGAATGAGTATGGGTACATTTTGGGATCCCACAAACCATTGTCTCAGATCGGGACAGTCGGTTTCTCAGCACATTCTAGTCAAGCCTCTCGTCACTGTTGGATACTAAGCTCACCAAATCCACTACCTTCCACCCCTAGATAAATGTCCAAACTGAGGTCGTCAATCGGATGATCATGCATATCCTATGCATGTACAATTCCAAACAGCCCCGCACATGGGATGAGAGTCTTCCCTATGTCCAGCATAGCTACAATCGAGCCCTGCATAGCTCAATTGTCCATAGTCCCTTTTAGGTGGGGTTGGGATTCCAACCATTGGGCCCCATGGATGTTGCACTACCCTTGGCGACCACCTCAACTGACTCTTCCCCTTCTCCACCTGAAGCTGAGAAAGCCACCTAGTTGATTGAACTCATCCATCACATCCGCCAACAGGTTCAGGATATTTTACATAAGTCCAATGCCAAATACAAGCAACGCCATAATCAACATCGAGTGCCACATAAGTTTCAGGCGGGCGACAAAGTGTGGTTGCACTTGCAGAAAGAACGCCTTACAGGGCCCCATAGGAAGCTTCACCCACTCCATTATGTGTCATGCACCATCACCAAGGTTGTGGGTGACAATTCTTTTGAGCTCAGCATTACTCCTTTCTTTGGCCTGCACCCAATATTCAACGTGGCTCTCCTTCGACCATATTTCCCACCATTATTGGACACCTCTGAGACAGCAGAGCAGTTGAAACCAACAGAGCTCAACCCTGACTGCATGAAACAAGAATCCAATGATCATATTGTGGACACACAGGTCAAGGGCACTAGACAACAAAGGATCCTGCGTTATCGAGTTGTCAAAGCAGGGCAACTCCTGCACCAAGTCAAGTGGCTCACCCAGGGCCAAATTCAACAGAAATTTCCTCATTTGATGGGAGAACTCAACGTAATGGAGACCATTGCTTCCTAAGGGGGGAGGATTCATCCAGATGGATTTCAATGACCTCCCACCTATTCCAACTTGTTCATTTTGACAATTTTCCAATTTGGCAATTTTTTCCTAGTTTTCGGGTCCCTGACTTCCGAGGCCGTTTTGAAGCCCTAAACAATGTTTTTAGGGCTCGCCATAGTTAGATAGTAAATATAGTTAGATTTTGATGGCAACATGTGTATTCCTCGGATAGACCTTTCCAACGGGCTATCGTGCGCCTAAAACAAAGATCGTATGCAAAAGTTACAATCCCTGGAAGTTGATGTACTAGCTTACCCCAACGGGGCCCACATGAATTTTGGCGCTTCATCTCCTAGGGTTAGGTTTTTGGATGTCTAGGGTTTTGGAATTCATGTATATTGTAAAAAGGCCTTCAGAGCCTCATTTTAATCATCTTCTTGTGACTGAACGCAGCTGTCACATCTCTTCTCAGAGATAAGCCGCCACCATTCCAACAAGCTTGTTTTTCGCTGCATTTTACAGTTTCA
This sequence comes from Picea mariana, assembly GCA_032191745.1. Lineage (NCBI taxonomy): Eukaryota > Viridiplantae > Streptophyta > Pinopsida > Pinales > Pinaceae > Picea > Picea mariana. Next base: position 36,811 of record JASDQU011314050.1, read on the forward strand.
ACTTATTTCCTTATTGAATAGAAACCAGTTTGACTGTATCTCTGTTATTTTGTGTTAAATATCTTTTAATAATTTGTATTCATTTCGTTCTTCTCATCAAATCCGGATCAGTGGTATCATAGCGGTCTAATCCTTGTCATTCTTAATGCATGTCCCCAACGAGGTCAGGGTACAAAGAATTGAGTCTCGAGCTTGTTTCTCTTGAAAAAAAGCTCTCGCACGCCCAAGCGACCTCTCATGGAAAAAGAAAAGAAATATGACGAGACATGAGATCCTTTCAAAATGTTGCTTGAGGAAGCCCTCATGCAACAAAGGAACGAGATGATGGATAGTTTTGCGCAAATCCTTCGGCGACTACCAACATGCGACGCATCTTCCTTGAGTGGAGGCACCGCCCCCTTCAAGGTAAAAATCAATTTTTATATTCTTATATTTGAAGGTTATATAGATGCAGATGTTGTAGAAAAATGGTTGAATCTACTAGAAGGGTATTTTTCTGTCCATAACTTTTTGAATAGAGAAAATATTACTTTTGCGCTCCTCAAAGTCGTTCCCCATGTCAAAGATTGGTGGGAAAATTTCTATGAGCAAACGGAAACAGAGGAACCCTCATTATTTACAGTCGCGGCCACTTGAGAATCATTCAGGGATGCTATTAAGGAAAAATGCTACCCTCTCGGAAGTTATGACGACTTGTATACAAAATGGACCACACTGTGGCAAGAAAGAGACCAAGGAGTGTCAGAGTTCACAAATATCTTCCAAACCTTGTGCACCAAGCTGGGTATCAAAGATTCAGAGTGACATCTGGTACTCAAGTATCGTGAAGCTCTACATAGATACATCCAGACCGAAATGAAATTTCTGGACATCTCGTCCTTAGGAACGACCTATCGATATGTCATCAAAATCGAGGAGAAGCTCAAACAAAAGACGCAGAAATTTGGGCCTAGGAACCCCTCACAGCAAAAGCTAGGAAAGGGTGGCCCCAACCTGTAGAACAAAGGACAGAGCAAATATGGACAGTATCAGGACAACCAGTCCATGCCGCAAGAAAAGAAGGGCACTAGAAAGACAAATAAAGATACTGGGAAGTGGTGTGACTTCCATAAGAGCCCTTGGCATAACACTATTGATTGTCGCTCAAAGCAGTCGCTGGTGGACAAAGTGAAATCCTTTGAATCATATGCGATTTTTGACTCTGATTTATAACTAGAAAGGGGAAGATGGATCATTGACACGGAACCCAGTGCCACCGTTGCTACCACCTATCTCCATCCTAGTGAACCAGACGAGCCAGAAGAAGGCGAGCGCCTTTTCCATTCACAGATGTGGGTAAAAGGAACCCTACTACACTTCATCGTTGATAGCGGTAGCCAGAAGAACCTCATCACAACATAGGTTGTCAAGTGGCTAGCCCTACCGACAACACCGCACCTGCAGCCCTACACCATTGGATGGCTTCACCAAGGAAGCAATCTTCGCGTCAGCCAACAGTTTCGACTGTCGTACGACATCAAGCCCTTCAAAGACGAGGTATTGTGTGATGTTTCTCCTCTCGAATTTTGCAATGTTCTTTTGGGCCAACCTTATTTATGGAAACGTCATGTTGTATATGAGTCTAGGCCTCGTAGTGTTATTATTACTTTGAATAGAAAATTGTATAGGGTACCCAAGGCAATCCCACCTAATGTTATTTCTTGGATCTCTGCCAAGAAATGCAAGAAGGTCATCTCTCAGACCCGAAAAATTTGTCTTCTTCGTGATTCACTCTCAGAGTGAGCGAAAGATCACAGCTACATCCAGGGCCTCCGCGGTCAATCTCTCCACACAACAGAAGAAAGTGGATAAGGTCGTGGAAGAATACTCAGATATCTTCTCCTCTCCTACTGGGGTACCTCTGCACTGTTAGGTCAAGCATCCCATCGATCTAACCCCCGATGCACCTCTACCCAATGGGCCAGTCTACTGCCGCTCTGTGCTAGAAAATGAGGAGATCAAGAGGCAGATCCAAAAACTTCTCCACAGGCAGCACATCTATCCCAACTCATCGCCTTGTGGGAGCCCAATCGTGCTGGTGCAGAAGAAAGATGAGACCTGGCGACTTTACATTGATTATCGAGCCCTGAATAAAATCACAGTCCGGAACTGGTACCTGATTCCCCAAATCAATGACCTCCTTGATCAGCTCATGGGGACCAAATACTTCAGTAAGATTGATCTGAAGTCTGTCTACCACCAACTCCCAATAGAAAAGTCATATGTATGGAAGATCACC